>JBBPBX010036393.1:0-31506 GCA_038048925.1 Garcialebias charrua | reverse complement strand
CGTTTTTTACACCCAGCTGAGAGAGAATATTCTTTTTTTTCTCATGTTCATCATTCATACTCGAGGATCGATTACTTTTTCATGGACAACAAACTTCTTCCCTCTGTCCGTGGCTGTGACTACCACAGTATTGTCATCTCAGACCATGCACCTGTCACTCTGTCTTTGTCCCTCCCTGACATTCCTATAAGGAGTAGACAGTGGAGATTCAATTCAACGTTACTGTCAAACAATGATTTTGTTACATTTATAGAAAAAGAAATAACCTTCTTTCTATCCATAAACAGAACTCCTGGGATCCCACTGTCAACCGTTTGGGATACCCTTAAGGCCTATCTTAGGGGACAAATCATTTCATATACCGCCCGGCTGAGGCAAAAATCTCAAAAAGAAAGAACTGATTTAGCCCAGCAGATAAAAGAAATTGATCAACAATATGCTCAAAACAAATGCCCTAATCTGTACAAAAAAAAAGTAGAACTCAAAACTAAGTTTGATTTATTGTCTACATACTCAATAGAACAATCACTTTTGAAAAGTAAATCATCATTTTACATACATGGAGAAAAGTCAGGAAAACTACTGGCAAATCAGTTGAAGGGTGCCATGGCTAAACAAATCATCCCTAAGATCCAATTAGAGAACGGCACCACAACTCTAGATCATTTACAAATTAACAGAGCATTTAAGGACTTTTATTCCCATTTATATACTTCAGAATCCCAAACCAACAAGAATTTATCTTCTCAGTTTTTCGAAAAGACCAATATGCCAAAACTCACACCCAACCTGAAAGATGCACTGGAGATCCCAATATCCCTGACAGAAATTGTGTCAGCTGTATCGGTAATGCAGTCTGGCAAATGTCCGGGTCCTGACGGCTTCCCTGCTGAATTTTTTAAGAAATTTTCTTCATTACTTTCCCCACTCCTACACTCGGTTCTCTTAGAGTCGTTTGACCAAGGATCCCTTCCGAAATCTTTCTTAGAGGCCTGCATTACCCTCATTGCAAAGAAAGGAAAAGACCCAACTCACTGTTCCTCTTATCGACCAATCTCCCTTTTAAATACAGACGCCAAAATTTTAGCCAAAGTTCTTGCTCAAAGGTTGGAAAAGATCCTTCCTTTCATCATATCAAAAGACCAGACTGGATTCATTAAAGGCAGGCACTCCTTTTTTAATATCAGACGCCTTTTGGACATTATTTATTCTCCTTCGGATACTGTTCCTGAGTGTGTTATTTCCCTTGATGCGGAGAAAGCATTTGATCGGGTTGAATGGGACTACTTGTTTAATGTTCTTGACAAATTTGGTTTTGGCCCCAATTTCATTACATGGGTGCAATTAATTTATTCACATCCCACCGCAACCATTCGTACCAACTCTCAGATATCAAAACCCTTCAGTCTACATCGAGGAACTCGCCAGGGATGCCCACTGAGCCCTATGCTCTTTGACCTGGCAATTGAACCTCTTGCCACTGCTTTGCGGTCCTGTGACACAATTTCAGGAATCTGGAGAGGCGATATGGAGCACAAGGTCTCCCTTTATGCTGATGACCTTTTACTTTTCATTTCTCATCCGACTGACACGTTGCCTTCCGTTTTATCATTACTTGAGGAATTTGGAATAAATTCTGGTTACAAATTAAACCTGAGTAAAAGTGTAATTTTCCCTGTTAATACCCTGGCGCAGACTCTTGACTTTGGTAAATGGCCTCTTAAAATTGAGAAGATAAAATTCTCTTACCTGGGTGTTACAGTTACGAGGAGGTATAAAGATTTATATCAAGAAAACTTTGTCTCTCTGTTGAATCAGACAAAGCAGGCATTATCCCGATGGTCACCGCTTTCCATTTCCCTCACAGGCCGTATTAACTCAGTCAAGATGGTCACTTTACCTAAGTTTTTATATCTCTTTCAAAATATTCCTGTTTTTATCCCTGGTTCATTCTTTGTTCAGTTAGATTCCATCATTTCATCATATCTGTGGCAAGGAAAACGTCCACGCTTAAATAATAATAATAAGAATAATTGTCTATTCCTGTCATCTGCGTATGTTTCCCATACACAGACGAAATTCGTCTCTGCATTTAACCCAACCACCTACCAGGTGGTGCAGTGAGCAGCCATAGAAAGCGCTCGGGGAGCTGGAGAAATAGGTGTGCACTCATAGACACCCCAAGGTGTTGGACACGACACATCTCCAAAAAACTAAGGCGGTCTTGCCCTTCCAAATTTCCGCTTTTATTATTGGGCAGCAAACTTGCACTGTCTAGCTTTCTGGTCATTCTATTACAACAGGCCTGACAGCCCTGACTGGGTAGAGATGGAGTCACAATGTTCTGGGAAATGGTCCACCGGGGCTTACTTGGGATCCTCATTCCCGCTTCCATCACTTACAACTGTTATAAATCCAGTTATAAAACACTCACTAAAAATCTGGGCACAATTTCGTAAATGTTTCAATTTCTCTAGTTTCTCTCTCTATAGCCCTATCATGTCTAACCAACTTTTCAAACCCTCATCTCAGGACTCTGTTTTTAAAGAATGGCAAAGAAGGGGTATAGTACGCTTCAATGACTTGTTTCTCAATAACACTTTAGCTTCATTTCAACAACTATGTGAAAAATTTAGTCTTCCCCAGTCCAATTTTTTTAGGTATCTCCAAATACGGCACTTTATTACTCTTCATTTGTCCAGCCTCTCCATTTCAACTGATAGCAGTATTGTTGACACTATTCTTTCTCTAGACCCAAATAAAAAACAGTCCATTTCATTCATTTACAGTAAACTATTGGATTTGAAGCGTGCTTCCTCAGATAAAATCAAAGCTGCTTGGGAAGAGGATCTCGGCTCCTCTATTTCAGAGGACTCTTGGACCTCCATACTCAAACTGGTGAGCTCCAGTTCTCTCTGTGCTAGACATTGTCTAATACAATTTAAAGTGGTGCACAGAGCTCACATCTCTAAACTGAAATTGTCCTCTATGTATCCTGATGTCAGCCCATACTGTGTGAGATGCAAACATGCTGAAGCCTCTCTCTCCCATATGTTTTGGTTTTGCCCATCTCTGAACAAATATTGGCGGGAAATCTTTCAGACTTTATCACATGTACTAGATACACGCCTGAACCCTGACCCACTGATTGCTCTGTTTGGTCTTGTAGAGGGCATGACAAACCTAAATAAAAACCAACAACATGTAATATCGTTCACCTCTCTCCTGGCCAGACGAGCTATTTTGCTTAGGTGGAAAGAACCGTTTCCACCCACTCACGCTCAGTGGTTGGCTGACATCATGTCCTGTTTAAAGCTGGAGAAAATCAGATTCACACTCCAACAGAAAGAGGGTAAATTTGAGAATGTCTGGGGACCTTTCCTGAATCTGTTCCAGTCTCTTTGACAACACAACTCATTCAGGTTAATGCAGTATCTTGGCTATTTTACCTTTTATTTATTTTTTTCCCTTTTCTTTTGGCAGTGATTGGGTAGGGATTATTTTCTACATGTTGTAACTTAGATTGATTGTTGTGTTGTTGTTTTTTGCTGTTGTTCTTGTTTGTTGTTGTTGTTGTTGTTGTTGTCTGAAGAAAAAAATATGAAAATTTCAATTAAAAAAAAGAACACCTTACTGAAAACTCCTTGCTCTTAAGCAAAGATGACAGAAGTAGGCATAAATATAACTACACTATAATGCATTGCAAAATGATGACTGATATATGCATTAGTAGCTTTGAAACATTCAATCTATGTTAAGATCCCCAGCTAGCTGGTTTAGCCACATTACCAGTCAGCAGTTTAGAGTACTCTGGGACAGCTAAGCCCAAAAGGCCTCCTTTGTCAGCTTGACAGCCACTATGACAGCTGGTGTCCACCAGCAGTTGCTGCCACAATGACTTTAGGGCACAGGTTCTGGAAGCTTCCCCCATGCAATTGAGGCCTTGAACATGACCCATTCAGATGACATATCCCAGACTTTTCCTTCCTGGGATTTGTGAAAAATCCTCTGAGGTGTGCGTTCAAGATCTCATGGACTAGGGTCTCATCAAGACATTATAAATTAATTCAAACTATTTTTGTTAGGTTTACTGAGTTTGTCCAGCAGCTTTTCCTACCACCTGATCCAACTTACCACCAGGTGAAGGTCAATTGACAGCTCTATCCCCCTGTTTACCTGTGTGTCCAAGACAAGAAGGTTGCAGATCTGATTATGCAATTACAAAATTGATCAACCTTTGACCTATAGTGGTCTGGTACCAAGTGCACCTTTGTACAACCCTATGCCTGAACATGGTCCATTATGGACAGGTCATGCCTATCATAAAAGTCCAATAAAGGAAAACTGTTCAGGTTCAGATCAGAGATAATCTGCATCCCATTCATACCCTTCCAGATAACTCCATCATAGCATACATGGACACTGGAGTTAAACAGGCGAAAGAAACGATCCCATAATGGCACCCCTCCCAGAACATAATCCAGAGATTCCAAGAAGGCTGGGTAAACTAAACTGCTGCTTGCTGCATAAACACAGTCAGAACCTTCCCTCCTAAAACTCAAATCTTCAGAGAGGCAACCCTCTTATTTACTGAGGAAAATACCAACACCAAGACACTAAACAATAGGCATTTGAGTATCCACACACCTGCCTGATGCCTCTCTTCATGAGCAACTCAAATTCAGCTCTTTTCAGGAGTTGGGTTACAGAAACTAATTTGTGCATAGAGGTCACCCAAGCTATATCTAGTTGGTACTGTTCAAAGTCATACACGAGCTTTGTGTTCTTGTTTGTCAGCAATGCCAGTAAGGCAACATTCCATATCCCTAAAGCAAGTTTATGCCACTAGGAATAGGAATGCCCATGGATTCCTCGCCATCTTCCACCTGGCTTGCACATCACCTGACTTTGAATGTCCTTCTTGCAGGTGGTGGGCCCATGTGGAGGAGGCGGCATCCAGTCTCGTATTTGGGCTTGGTCCCAGAAGCAGAGGCTCAACCACCAGGTGATTACTGGCTAGCTTCCCCATCAGGTCAGGTTCTTATAGTGTGCCCCTGTTTCCATTTCTAGGCAAGATATCTTGATGCATATGTTGTTTATCCATATGCTGTTGTTTTAAACATCTCAGTATTCCATCACCAAAGTCCATGCTCAATAATCCAGGTTTAAAAACTGAAAGTTATGCACCATAACTCATGTTCCCTGAAGGAAGGGAATGAGGTGCAACATACTTGCTATGGGAATTGCACCCCCGCGCAATTACCTGAAGGAATACATTCACGCCTTTTATGGCAGGGGGTGTCACCCCACGCCAGAGGTACCACCTTTTAGGTACTTAAGCGACTGACGCCCCTCGAACTGTCTCCAAAATTGCACTTCACTGAGCTTTCAGCATTGAAAAGGGCCAGCTATGTTGCACCTCGTTCCCTTCCTTCAGGGAACATGAGTTATGATGCATAACTTTCAGTTCCCTTTCAGTTGGTATCTCAATGCAACATTCTTGCTATGGGAACGTAATTCATTCACGCCCTTGAAATGCTCAGTAAAATGCCTGTTAGTGTGAACGCCTGCCTTTGACCAGAAGGCATCTCGAACAACCTGAGTGACATCACACGCAGTAACATCCAAACTGTAGTACTTTGCAAAAAAGTGTTTAATGAGCTCCAGTTCGCGGTAGCACAAATGTCTGCAACTGGCACGCCCTTGAACAATGACCAAGAAGTCGCCAAGCCCCTGGTTGAGCATGCACTCCAGGGGACACTTGTTGACCTTTGCTACCGTATGCCCGGATTCGAATGTTACAGTGGTTGACCAAGCTGACACAATGTGTGACGTTGTCCTTGATGATAACACAAACAACGTTGTTCATCCTGATGAAGCGACGCGCAGCACTGTCTTTCGCAACAACTCAGTGCACACAGTTGACAACAACAACGTCAACACTGACATAAATGCTGACAGCAAACAAATTGCTGAAAATCCACATCCTGAAGGTCATGAGGCAGACAGCCATCATGATGCTGACAGCGACGATGATTACACAGACAGAGTCACACGTACACAGAAACGTGTGGAAAAACCTGAACGGTTTCTGTGTAACTTTATAAAAAGGGGGATAGCTAAGAGAGCTTACCTGCCACTCACATTGGAAGGGGTCCTCGCGCAAGAAGCGCTCCTGGTTAGCGGCTCAGACGTGTCTACCATGTCAGCCGAACTGTTTGAGGAGCTAAGGACCGCCGCTAACGATGTTGACAGGCAAATACCCTTTGTGAAATACACTTATGGTGAGCAACAGGGCCTCGCAAAGACGAGAACAACCCTAATAGCCATGGTTCACATGCAGATTGGCGAGATGTCACTATACCACCCGGTATATGTGTCTGAACTTGACTCACTCCGGGCTCCATTTGTGGTTGGCCAAGATTTTATAAATCGCTTTGAAGCGATTATAAATTATGGCAATCAGACAATGTGGGCCACAGTGAGCAGTCCACTGCCATTCGTGGTACCTCCCCAAGGTCAGGACACTGACTGTCTAACAGCAGGTACCGCTGAGGTAAAAAAGGATTCCCCAACCGAGACCACAAACCCGGTAAGTGATCCTTCATGTACAGGTGAGACAGAGGAGACTCAACAATTGGACCAGACTCTGGCCCAACACGAGAACCTCCTCTGCGAGCTGACACCTTCGGCACTCACTGAGCACTACCTACCACCGGTAGAAGAAGGTGTGGAGATCCAAGAGTCCCACACCGATGACGCTGTACTGTCCTGTGGGGCAGGTAATTCGGCAAACAGCCAAGCTTTCAGTGAAGTCTTGGTTCAAGGACATCTGAGCCCACAAGGTGACAGTCTACAACACGCTGACAGTCACTTGGACTTCATTGTTACAAATTTTGAGGACCCCTCCTCAAACAAAAGGGGGGCAGACTCACACTTCCTACCACAGGTAGAGGACGGTGTAGAGATCCAAGGATCACACACCGAGAACGCTGTGCTGTCCTCTGGGACAGGTAATTCAGTCATCAGCCAAGCTTTCTATGAAACCTTGTTTCAAGAGCATTTGAATCTAGAACTACTCAGAGATGACATAGTTCTTACAGACTCAAAGAGCACCTCTTCATTCATGAAGTGGGACGACATACATCACAACGACAGTGACACGCCTGCGACGGCGCCGACAGTTGTGACACACCTGCATTACGCAGAAAGAGGTAAACGTACAGAGGTACGTTGGCCGAGACCTATAAGGTTCCTGTACAAGGTTCCCCATAAACTGCGCGAACAGCTTAAACTAAACAATGGCATCCTAACTCGTGCCCATGGACGGACGTCCACACCCGTGTGCTTGGTCCCTCATGACCACAGGGGGGTGATGTTAGGTCATGCCCATGTCAAGGACAAAGATTTCAATAACCCCACAAACGACAAAGAGCTCGGAAACTCACAGACTTCATGGGAAAACAAGGTCGTCCAAACACAGGTTAGTAAATAAACTAATCGGTTTGGACTGTTTTTCTTGTGTGTGACACGTTGGGATCTGACGACCAGAGTGAGTTTGACGTAGTGAAACGTTGTTTTAGTTGCTTAATTGCTACTTTTGTTGTTATTGAAGTTGTTATTGTTTTCTGAACACTCCCAGCCAAAGAGGTTTTGATTGTTGATTAGTTGAAGACTTAAATGGATTTTAACTCATTCATTCATTCAACCTTTATTTAGTCAGGTAAATCTTTTGAACCTCATGGGCTCATTTACGAAAGCGACCTGCTAAAACTAAAGAACAATGAACAGCAGTGGTAGAATTTCCTTAAACAATAAACAAACAAACAATAAACAATAGAAAACAAAAGAGAGAAAAAAACAAAAGAAAGTTTTTTTTTTTTTTTTTTAACAAAGTATCAAAAAACTAGCAAAACATTATAAGGTAGACGTATAAAATCAAAGACAGGAACAAATCTGCATTGGTTTTTGCCAGGATTCCAACAGATTCTGAAAACCATTTAGAGAAGTCAAGGTCGAGAGCTTCAGATCTTTTTGTAAGATATTCCATGAAGCAGGAGCGGAGTAGGAGAAGGCCCTTTTTCCAAGTTCAGTCCTCACTGACGGAACACTGCAGGTAATCATGTCCTGAGAGCACACACTGTAGCTGCACTCATGCAAAGACATGTAGGAGGAGATGTATGAGGGCAGCAGACCTATGCCAACATGCTGTTCATTTTGTTAAAGATCTCAATCTTTGAAGAGTCATAGTAGATTAATACTACTTAAGGTACTATAATCTACACTGATCTCCCAATCATTTAGGTAGAACCGATTCGATCGTTTCTATTCTAGATCTATTCATTTTGATGAGTCTCGCCATAGACTTCAAAATTTATAGGGAATACCAAATCTTGCGTCGTTCGTCTAAAAGACAACAGACATTTAGACCAAACTAGTTTCATTTTTATTTTAGTTTAACCTAAACTAAATAATGAATGGAGGAATAGTTTGAATGAAGAGGCCTTCGTTACAGAAGCCCTCCACATTTCTATAGGTATAGATCCCTATTGTCAGGATGGCACTAGGATGGCGCCATCTAGTGGGTATCATTTGTTCTGTTCTCCTTTGTTTTCTGTCAGCCAGCTCTAGATATTTGTTTTTAGTTTTATTTAGTTTCCCTTGTACCAGTTTTCTTAGCTTCATGGTTAGCCTTATTCCCTAGATCCTGCCCCAGTATTTATTAATGTTTAGGTTTGGTAATTCCCCTGGTCTCCTTGTTTATCAGTTCTTACTTCTTGTATTTAGTTTCTACATCTCCAGTCCTTTACTTCTAGTTTAAGTCTCCTTGTTTATTTACTCTTAGTTTAACCTTTTACTAGTTTCCCTTCTGGTCTCAATGTTTGATCACTCTTGGTTTGACCTCCAGTTTAGTCTCCTTTTATTTAAACCTTTATTTATTTAGTATACCAGTCCTGCTCTGTGTCTTTAGTTAGTTAATTGTTCCCAGGTGTTTTGTGATTGCGTCCTGTCTTGTCTCTGTGTATAAATAGCCTGTCTGTCAGTTAGTTCCTTGTGGTGTCCTCGTTGGGTATGACCTGTCTGATCCAGTCTGTCCTGATCTGCCCTGTTCTGATCCAGTCTGTCCTGATCTTGGTGAATGTGAGTTTAAGCTGCCATGTCAGCCCTTTAATTTATTATTAAAAGTATTTATGTTGATAATCCTTGAGTCTGGCTCTTGTCTGCACCATTGGGTTCAAGCCTGCCTGTAAACCCTGACAGTAGGACACCACCATAAAACATGAACCCAGCAGACAAGTATTGTTTTTCCAGACTCCCTTTTGAGGATTATTCAAGGCTCTGTGAAACAGTCCAGAGATATTTGAACACAGACTCTTCCTGCAGTCTGTTAGAAAGGTGGGAGGCCACCACAGCCATGTGGAGTGAATATCTTTGTATCCCATGGTTAATTGACTCCCCTGGTATGGAGGAAATTCTGGACGAAGTATTGGTAGAGAAGCGTTGGTTGGAGCCACTCATCCAACTCCAGGCAGTCCGTCCTAGTCCTCCACCAGATCTGGACTTTCCTGTTTTTAAGCCTGCAACCACCAACAACCAGCAGCCTGCTAAAACAGCTACCAGCCAGCTTCCAGCAGCTAAAACAGCTACCAGCCAGCTTCCAGCAGCTAAAACAGCTACCAGCCAGCTTCCAGCAGCTAAAACAGCTACCAGCCAGCTTCCAGCAGCTAAAACAGCTACCAGCCCGCTTCCAGCAGCTAAAACAGCTACCAGCCCGCTTCCAGCAGCTAAAACAGCTACCAGCCCGCTTCCAGCAGCTAAAACAGCTACCAGCCCGCTTTCAGCAGCTAAAACAGCTACCAGTCAGATTCCAGCAGCCAAAACAGCTACAAGCCAGCTTCCAGCAGCCTCTACCACAACCTCTACCACAACCAGTCAGCTTCCAGCAGAGGTCGCCACCGTGGATTCCTTACTGGCGCTCCTGAGTGAAATCAGAACATTGAAGGAAGGTACTCCAAACTCTGCTGCCAACTTGCATCTGTTAGCTACTCCAGAACCTACAGCACCTGAACCTACTGCACCAGACCCAGTTGCAGTTCAGACTTCTCGCTCCAGCAGAAGGAGGGGTAGACGTGGGTCTCAGGCCCCCTCTCTGCTCTCCTCGCCGACTGCAGCAGACGTCTCTTCGCCGACTGCAGCAGACGTCTCTTCGCCGACTGCAGCAGACGTCTCTTCGCCGACTGCAGCAGACGTCTCTTCGCCGACTGCAGCAGACTCGACGGACGTGTCTTCGGAGGGTCCCAGCGCCGCCGACGCCTCTACGTCTCTTGAGGGTCCCAGCGCCGCCGACGCCTCTACGTCTCTTGAGGGTCCCAGCGCCGCCGACGCCTCTACGTCTCTTGAGGGTCCCAGCGCCGCCGACGCCTCTACGTCTCTTGAGGGTCCCAGCGCCGCCGACGCCTCTACGTCTCTTGAGGGTCCCAGCGCCGCCGACGCCTCTACGTCTCTTGAGGGTCCCAGCGCCGCCGACGCCTCTACGTCTCTTGAGGGTCCCAGCGCCGCCGACGCCTCTACGTCTCTTGAGGGTCCCAGCGCCGCCGACGCCTCTACGTCTCTTGAGGGTCCCAGCGCCGCCGACGCCTCTACGTCTCTTGAGGGTCCCAGCGCCGCCGACGCCTCTACGTCTCTTGAGGGTCCCAGCGCCGCCGACGCCTCTACGTCTCTTGAGGGTCCCAGCGCCGCCGACGCCTCTACGTCTCTGAGGGTCCCAGCGCCGCCGACGCCTCGACGTCTCCTGAGGGTCCCAGCGCCGCCGACGTCTCGACGTCTTCGGAGGGTCCCGAGGGGTCCACGTCTTCGGAGGGTCCCGAGGGGTCCCAGGAGGGACCCCCTCCAGTTCCTTGTGCCGAGGGGTCCCAGGAGAGACCCCCTCCAGTTCCTTGTGCCGAGGGGTCCCAGGAGAGACCCCCTCCAGTTCCTTGTGCCGAGGGGTCCCAGGAGAGACCCCCTCCAGTTCCTTGTGCCGAGGGGTCCCAGGAGAGACCCCCTCCAGTTCCTTGTGCCGAGGGGTCCCAGGAGAGACCCCCTCCAGTTCCTTGTGCCGAGGGGTCCCAGGAGAGACCCCCTCCAGTTCCTTGTGCCGAGGGGTCCCAGGAGAGACCCCCTCCAGTTCCTTGTGCCGAGGGGTCCCAGGAGAGACCCCCTCCAGTTCCTTGTGCCGAGGGGTCCCAGGAGAGACCCCCTCCAGTTCCTTGTGCCGAGAGGGTCCTGGTGGACTCCTTGCCAGAGGTCTCGCAGCCAGAGGTCTCGCAGCCAGAGGTCTCGCAGCCAGAGGTCTCGCAGCCAGAGGTCTCGCAGCCAGAGGTCTCGCAGCCAGAGGTCTCGCAGCCAGAGGTCTCGCAGCCAGAGGTCTCGCAGCCAGAGGTCTCGCAGCCAGAGGTCTCGCAGCCAGAGGTCTCGCAGCCAGAGGTCTCGCAGCCAGAGGTCTCGCAGCCAGACTCTGATGTCTCGCAGCCAGAGGTCTCGCCCGACTCGCCTGATGTCTCGCAGCCAGAGGTCTCGCAGCCAGAGGTCTCGCCCGACTCGTCTGATGTCTCGCAGCCAGAGGTCTCGCAGCCAGAGGTCTCGCCCGACTCGCCTGATGTCTCGACGTCTCCGGAGGGTCTCCGTACCACAGACATCTCAACGCCAGCACCCAGACTGGCTCCTGATTCCTGTTCACCGCTTGACGAAGCAGACGACGTCTCCATGCCAGACGTCACGACTACCCTCGTTTCCTGTTCTGAGTGGGCTCTGGAGAGCGCCTCTCAGATTTCCTGTTCTGAGTGGGCCTTGGTGGGTCTCCGCACCGCCGGAGCGTCCACGGATGGTCTCGACGACGACGTCTCCACGTTCGGGGTAGTCGCACCGCCCGACAAGGTCTGTGCACCCGCACCTGCCGCAGGTGTCTGTGTACCAGCCAACATGGTTCCCGCCTTGGGGGGGCGGCCTCCCGGCCGACCGCCTGACCGGCTCCTGCCTGAGGGACAGCATCCCGGCCGACCGCCTGACCGGCTCCTGCCTGAGGGACAGCATCGCGGCCGACCGCCTGACCGGTTCCTGCCTGTGGGGCGGCATCCCGGCCGACCGCCCGACCGGCTCCTGCCTGATGGACGGGCCGTTGCCCGTCTAGACGTTTTTTGTGTTCTTGTTCTTTGTTTAGCCTGTGTCTTGGTGTTTGTCCTTGTCTGTTTGTGTTTGCGCCCACCGTCCTTGCTGTTCCTCCCTCCGCCCGCCCTTGTCTTTTTTGGGGGGTGGGTTCTTGGGGACGCCTGGGGGCGTCTTTGAGGGGGGGTACTGTCAGGATGGCACTAGGATGGCGCCATCTAGTGGGTATCATTTGTTCTGTTCTCCTTTTGTTTTCTGTCAGCCAGCTCTAGATATTTGTTTTTAGTTTTATTTAGTTTCCCTTGTACCAGTTTTCTTAGCTTCATGGTTAGCCTTATTCCCTAGATCCTGCCCCAGTATTTATTAATGTTTAGGTTTGGTAATTCCCCTGGTCTCCTTGTTTATCAGTTCTTACTTCTTGTATTTAGTTTCTACATCTCCAGTCCTTTACTTCTAGTTTAAGTCTCCTTGTTTATTTACTCTTAGTTTAACCTTTTACTAGTTTCCCTTCTGGTCTCAATGTTTGATCACTCTTGGTTTGACCTCCAGTTTAGTCTCCTTTTATTTAAACCTTTATTTATTTAGTATACCAGTCCTGCTCTGTGTCTTTAGTTAGTTAGTTGTTCCCAGGTGTTTTGTGATTGCGTCCTGTCTTGTCTCTGTGTATAAATAGCCTGTCTGTCAGTTAGTTCCTTGTGGTGTCCTCGTTGGGTATGACCTGTCTGATCCAGTCTGTCCTGTCCTGATCTGCCCTGTTCTGATCCAGTCTGTCCTGATCTTGGTAAATGTGAGTTTAAGCTGCCATGTCAGCCCTTTAATTTATTATTAAAAGTATTTATGTTGATAATCCTTGAGTCTGGCTCTTGTCTGCACCATTGGGTTCAAGCCTGCCTGTAAACCCTGACACCTATTTCTGATTTTTACAGCATTGATCCACCCCTTAATTGGTAATTGTAGCTGATCTAATCCATGATAGCTTACATACCAGGTGCATATAGGTAAGGCTTAATGTAGAATCCCTATCATAAGCCCACCTAAAACCACATAATTGCATGACACATTGAACCAGGGTGGCACCGACTGGAAGCCATCCAGCCTGCAACCTTCGATGTGGGGACCTGCTGATCCAACGTTGGTCTTCAACCTTCATCCAAGGCCCGCCTCCTCTGCTTCAATCGAGGGATCCCCTCTACATGCTGATTAAAACCATTCTTGCTGATGAAATCAATAACCCCCATCGTTGTGGATTTACCGTTGTGGATTATAAGACTTTGTTTCCAAGGGATCACAGACTCAGTTTTCCATGGGTTAACAGACTATGTTTTCCAAAGGATTGAAAGCTTACCGCAAAGGGATTACCTACGAACAGTATGGAATTTCCAAAACATTATGGGAGTATAATTTTGAACTTTTTTTGATTTTTTTTTTTCCACTTGCTGGATTGCATAGAGGTCAGAGACATTCGGTGGTATCCTTTCGTGTTGGAACTCATCTCCAAGGACAGGCGATGACTTCCAAAAAGGGGGACTGTAGTGATACACCTAGCCTCTGATATTTTAGGCTTGACCTTCAAGTACACCTCTCTGCATCTCTCTGGAACTCTAAGTGTTACACCTTCTTGAGGCCCTCAAGGAGACAAATGGACACTTATATTTTTTACAATTATTATGAATTAATGGACACTAATTAATCAGATTGAACTTTCTCTTTAATGTGTGTTAATTCAGAATTGATCAAACAGTATTTTTGTCATTTCAATGATGATTTTACTAAGATGGTATATTTTAAATATGACAAAGTTAAGAGAACATCTCAGAATGATCGTGCTTTGAACTGTCTGCTCTATGCAGAATAAGTGTCTAAGGTTGAATGAACAATCCTTCGTATTTGTTTGAACTGTTTTTGTTTCGAAGGAAAAGTGCTAGACATAGCTTGCTTTCGGTCTCCCGTCCTTTCTAAAAACATTGGGCCTCATGCACAAACCGTTCGTACGCACAGATTTGTGCTTAAACTGTGCTTACGAGTGATTTAGGAGCATATGTGGCATTCAACAATGTTCACGTATCCTACGATTTTTTTCAGATACGAACAAAATCTACGTGTGGTCCGGACCTGTCGTATATTTTACGAGCGGTCCGTCTGCTGTCATCCAGACAGCATTACTCCACAAATAACTTCATATTTCGTTATTTAGGAAATGTTTAGAGTTTAAAAAAGTAACGCACCACAATTGTTTTTGACAATAGGTTCTGTTTGAAGTCGAATTATAATTTTAAATGTAATAATGACTAACGGATTAAAGTATTTAAATGAAAATCAATTTGTTATCAATGCCGTTTTCTAACACTACAATATTAATATGAAGATCTCAAACTGAAATCAACTTAAACCATGAATTAATTTAAGTTTAATTTGCCGCGGTATCGCAGACTTCGGTAAGCCAGACTTTACACAGACTTCCTCCAGCTGCTGTCATAGCTCTGATGTGGCTCAGTCAGTAGAGCACTGCGTCGCAGTTCCGAAGGTCATGGGATCGCCTCCCGTGGGAGGACAACGTTTTTTTTTTTTTTTTAATTCATTCCAGATTTAAAAAACACAAGAAAACTATTTACAATACAACAAGAAATAAAGCATAAAGCCTTTTTAATTTGGAATGAATAAATAATCTAAAGTAAGAAGGAAAAAAAAAGAATCATACCTTGTGGGACTCGATCCCACGAGGTGTAGAAAAAAGGTTAGGAACAGCTAACAGTGCAATGCTTTAACCAGTAAGCCACCAGTACGCATGCATGTTTCGAGATCCACATTTATTATAAACAAACTTTCTTTGGTTTTAGCTGGTCATTTACTTCCATGAGTGACGCTGCTAATAAGGACAGATTTTCTTTTCTTGTCCTCAGAGACCACAGAACTTCATCCTCCGCACCGGTAGAGTTCTTCTTTTTTACTTTTCGCTGTCATTTTATGAACGTACACGTTCTGCCTCTGAGGCAGGAAACGTAGCCTTATATGGCGTTTTGAGGGGTGGGAATTATGTAAATAAGCTCACGCGTGCACGCGCAGCTGTTTAGAACAGGTGAGATTCATCAACTTTAAGCAGCCCGTTTACACGCTTTTCCTGTGGATAGAAGAGTTTGTTGGATCTGACGTGGCATGTTCGTACGAACACTTCGTACGAACACTTCGTACGAACAAAAGTAGGAGACATTTAGGATAAGAATACGAACTGTTTCGTGCATGAGGGCCAATGAATCAGTTCTCAAAACAAAGTACTGACTTGTGCACATGCACCTGCATCTTCTCACGTATGTTTTCTATGTTTTGTCTACCCTATCATCTGTCACTCAAACTCACTCATTTGCAAAGTCACACCCTCTCTAGGGGTGCAACAACCAATCAGCAGGAAGTATGTGACTAAGTCACACCCCCTTCTTAAGGGGCACTTCCTGCATTTTGGGTTAGAGTTTCGAGGAGAACGAACTGTCAACCTGCTCTCTCCTCTGGAAAGCTGGAGACGGCCCGGTCATGTGTCAACGACCCACGTCTCAGCTGGGATCATAGTAAAGCCTTACTTTGATCCATTCACTCCTTTCTGAAGAATTTGTTTTCTAAAGTTTTATTTTGAAAGTTCAACCAGTGCGATTGGAGTCTGTTCCTGCCGGTGAACGCGTGCTCCCGCTCGTCTGACCCAGTCATACACGCACGAAGTCATCTGGACGCTCACTGGACAACACAGTCCGTTAGTGTCCACAAACTTCTCAGTCCTCACCTCGCAAGACGTCTCGTCACCAGGTAAAGAGGCGTTGTTTGTATGCTGCACGTGTCGGAAGTACAGCTAAGATCCGTATGGGAAAGCTTGCCACCCTGGTTGGTTCAAAGTAAACAACTTTAGTTAACTTAGCTCCAGAACTCCTTCCTCCTATTTCTTATTTTTCATAAGCTATTAATCTGTCAAGTAATGTGCCAACAGAAAGTTCCTAATTGTCTGTTTGTTTTAATTTGAATTCTTGTCAACGTAGTTATTAAATCAGAGCTAATATCGATACAAATGTTTAATGTAATTTTTGTGATAGTTTCAATAAAAGGTCTATTTTTTTGGTAGACCAATATAAATTGAAGTCTCCTGTGAAGTTACATTTCTGGCTAATCACATCGTTAGATTTGTTGATTTAATCTGAAAAAGTTGAGACCCCGTTTAACTGATGGTAAGTTTGAGACAGTCTAAAACCTGCTCAAATCTATCATCTAATCTATAGGTAAGTCAGTAAACTGACCTCGTTTGTGTTTAATTACACAAACGGTTTATAGATTCCTTTACATGACTATAGGCAGTAATGTAATACAAACATAAGTGCAAATATGAGAAGTAGTGCAAACTGAATGAGCACATGACCGTGAGTTGAGTGAATGACTAGTATTGATGACACAGAGTCCAGTGTTAAAAAAACTTTGTGTTATGAGGTAATGTGTGAAAGTTTTTTGTGATTAAGGCAGTACAAGTGGGAGGGAGGGCAGAGCTGGCAGAGTGTTAAGCATCCTGACTGCCTGATGAACAGAGCTGTCTCTCAGTCTGCTGGTTCGAGCCTGGAGACTCCTCAGTCTCCTCCCCGATGGCAACAGGCTGAAGCAGCTGTGTAGTGGGTGTGTGGGATCACCTGCCATGCAGAGGGCTTTCCGAGTGAGGCGGTTGCTGTGTAAGTCCTGTAGTGAGGGCAAGGAGGTGCCGACAATCTTCTCAGCTGCTCTCACTATACGCTGGAGGCTCTTTCGGCAGGATGCAGTACATGCACCATACCACACCGTGATGCAGCTGGTCAGGACACTTTCTATGGCGCCCCTGTAGAAGGTGCACATGATGGGGGTTGGAGCTCCAGCTCTATTCAGCTTGCGGAGAAAGTAGAGGCGCTGGTGAGCCTTCTTGGCCAGTGATGCAGTGTTCCTGCTCCAGGACAGGTCCTCTGAGACGTGCACTCCCAGGAACTTGGTGCTGTCCACTCTCTCCACTGTGGTGTTGTTGATGGTCAGAGGGGCATGTTGGGCATCCCTCTTCCTGAAGTCCACAACAATCTCTTTTGTCTTCTCCACGTTGAGAGTGAGATTGTTGTGTCCGCACCACAAGGCCAGGCGGCTCACCTCATCCCTGTAGTCCGTCTCATCGTTGTTGCTGATGAGACCCACCACTGTTGTGTCGTCCGCAAACTTGATGAAGTGGTTGGAGCTGTACGATGGTGTGCAGTCGTGTGTTAGCAGGGTGAATAGAAGGGGGCTCAGCACACATCCTTGTGGGGCTCCTGTATTCAATGTGATGGTGCTGGATGTGTTATTCCCGACCCGTACTGCCTGTGGTCTCCCGGTCAGGAAGTCTAGCAGCCAGTTACACATTGAGGTGTTCAGCCCCAGACTGTCCAGTTTAAGGATGAGCTGTTGGGGGATGATGGTGTTGAATGCCGAGCTGAAGTCAATGAACAGCATTCTAACATAAGAGTCTTTCGTGTCCAGATGTGTGAGAGCTGTGTGGAGGGCAGAGGAGATGGCATCGTCGGTTGAGCGATTAGACCGATATGCAAATTGGAAGGGATCCAGGGAGGCAGGGAGGACAGATTTGATGTTTTTCATGACTAGCCGTTCGAAGCACTTCATCAGGATGGGGGTGAGTGCTACCGGACGATAGTCATTGAGGCAGGAGGGCGTTGCCTTCTTTGGGACAGGTATGATGGTTGTGGCTTTGAAACAGGTGGGGACGATGGCCTGACTCAGCGAGATGTTAAAGATGTCTGTGAAGACCGCTGCGAGTTCCCCTGCACAGTCCTTCAGCACACGACCAGGTATGTTGTCAGGACCAGAAGCTTTCCGTGCGTTGATCTTGATGAATGATCGCCTCACGCTGTCTGAGGACAGCGCAAGCACCTGGCCATCAGGAGAGGGGGGGAGTTTTTGTGCAGGTGTGCTGTTATATGCCTCAAACCGAGCAAAGAAGTCATTCAGTTCATTCAGCGTGGGCGCCTCTGGGTCTGTCCACTAGAGACAGGTCCTGAGGCACCTTGCTGGGGCTTATTGAAAAGACTGACACCCCATGAGCCGTGAGGGAGGGGGATGTGCCCCCCCCTTTATGACGGCTGACAGACCAGGGAGGCCCGTACTGTTGACATTAATTGTGTTGGTGTGTTTTTTTATTTTTTTATTTTTATCGTCAATAAAACAGGGATGTGCTGTTTTATGAGTTTTATTCGTGCTTATGTGCAACGACATACATGATTTAATGTCACTCACAGCAGGGAGAGCATGGTTTGTGCATGCAACAGAATTATCAGCCATTTGTACGTTGCTACAAATAAAGTCTGAACAAGGTGCGAACATTCCCGTTACCGCGTGGGCGGGAGGTCGTATAAACTGTAAACGTGAGCCTGGATCATCAGGCACATTTTTGACGAGTGTCCCGGCTCGCCGAGGAGGCCCTATGCCTGCTCGCTTGGTGTGGGACAAACCTGTTTTTGCTCCATGCGTACTCAGAGCAAGGTTGGCTCGGCGTGGGTCTCTGCCGAGGTTCCTCCTCATATGCTGGCTGCTTCTGCGGTAGCGCACGCGTCATCTAGCGGTGCCGCGGCTGTGCAGGTTTGCCTCCAGCAGGCTCTCTGGGGGTGGGGGGGACTCCGACGAGGAATGCCCACCCTGAGAGCTTCAGCCTGCCTGCGCCTTTGGTCCAGCTTGGTCCAGATTCGCTCAAAAGTCTGACCAAAAAGTCCCTCCGCTTCTATCGAGTGGTGGAGAAAAGGCACCTTTTGTCCCTCCGGTAAATCCGTCAGCATCATCCACAGGTGGCGGAGCACGATGACCACTTCCGCCATACCTCTGCCCTGAGTCACAGTAGCTGTATCCATCATACGGAGAACAAAGTCTGTTGCTCTGCGGGCTTCATCCAGTAAGTCGGCAGCAGCTTGCTTATCCGAGGTTACCTGTAGTTGTTGGAGTTTTTCCGCGAGGTAGGCCTGCATCATCGGGGACGCGTTCATCGCACGCGCCACAAGTTCTTGAGCTCTGTAGCACTTCTCGAGAAGCGACGCTAATGCCTGGTCCTCACCAAACGCATCAAAATGCTCCCAATACTCTGTGTTTGCTGCTTGTCAACAGATGTCTGTTTCCACTGCAGACGCGCAGTGGGAGCAGCGTGTGGCTCCCTTCCCGGTCAGATAGTGTTGTTTTTCTGTGCACCGAGCAGATAAAATCAGCTTCACGTCAGCCTCGTTAACACTTGAGTGGGTTTTCTACGAGCCGAACTGCAGCTGCAAAAGTCTTTGTTGAGATTAAAACGTTTTTTTTTTTATGTTTGGGGTGATGTACACTCGAGTGGACAGCAGCAACTTTAAAAATGCCAGGTTTTCCTACCGGATGCTGTTTTCGTCCACAGAAAGTCCCGTCGTCGTTGCGTCATCACATAGCAGAGTCTCTCCCGAGTGGTTGCTGCGACGCTACGAGCAACAGAAGCAAGAATATTCTGGCTTCCTGCTGCTCTGCTGTTCGACTGCGCGGGTGTGCGGCTGCGCGCGTGCGTGAAAAGGGACTGCCGGGTCCTGCTGCGCTGCTTGAAATGCTGTAGATGCGCCGCGTCACGCCCCGCTTCTCCAAGATGCGCGGCCACTTAGACTTTCAATGTAAAGTGGCTGCTTCGGCTGCGCGAAAAGCGTTTGGTGAGGATTCAGCATAAGGCTCTGCAAGCTTTGCTGGGGAGAGTCGGTTTTATTCCTGATGACTTGGGAGCTAGGTGGGACGCCAGTGTGTCCTCAATCTGAGGCGCGTTGGCTATTCCCACCTGATCCATGCCTTCCACGTCGAGGAATTGTGAGAGAGGAAGGAGCATGGGCGCTCGTGGTTGAGACCAGGTGCGGGTTAGTTCCGTGAGGAAGTCTGGGAACACGGGCATCCTTTGCCTCGTTGCTACCTGCTGTTTTGAATAAAAATAGTTCCCCGCCAGCCTCGTGACCTGTTGGCGAGGCGGAGGCTCCGGCCAGGGAATGTTGAGCGCGTCTGCAGCTCTGTGACACAGGTCGAACAGGGCAGGGATGGAGAAGTCCGTTTCGGGGAGCACAGG
The DNA here is from genome assembly GCA_038048925.1 of Garcialebias charrua. Classification (NCBI taxonomy): domain Eukaryota; kingdom Metazoa; phylum Chordata; class Actinopteri; order Cyprinodontiformes; family Rivulidae; genus Garcialebias; species Garcialebias charrua. The sequence continues at coordinate 11,276 of JBBPBX010036393.1, read as the reverse complement.
CACCGGGGTCCTGGAGAGGTCCTCTCCCGGATCCTCGATTTCAAGTTCTGGTTCCTCCGCCGAAAATTCGCCCGAGGCTGAGATGGAGATCTCGTCTTCATTCATCATGCCTCTGGTGTCGAACTCGACCGTTAGGTCCCCCATGGGAGCAAGCGGGTCAGGGCTGTCGCCCCATTCGACGCACATGCTGTCATGTAGAGCCATGTGTTCGACCTCCGGGGTCGGAGTGAGGGTCTCCGTAGTGTCTGGGTCCAGTGGACCAGCTGAACTTCCCATGGCCTTAGTCACGAGGTCCACCCGATGCCGCAGCACCGCATCCAGCATCTGGCTGCAGTGTGGGCAAGAATCGGGCGTATCCAGAGCTTGTCTTGCATGACATATACCCAGGCAGACTGGACAGGCCTCATGGGTGTCCGTCGCTGCGAGGGCAAATCCACAGCCACTGGGACAGGCGCGCGAGGTTGGGCTCGCCGTCCCGTTGGTTTTCTTTTGAAGTTTTGACTTTCGCTTTCCTTTCTCCGGAGGCATGTCCGAGATAAGGCGAGCGAGTCCTTCCAGAATCCTTTTTCTTCTTTGTTCACGTGTCTCCTCCATCGTGTCGCTTTCGCTGGCTAGCCCGCTAGGATATTAGCCGGGGTAGCAGTTGTGGCGCAGTTATAACGCCGTCGAGCGAAGCAACCTGTAGAGAGAGGAGAAGAAAAAACTTTGAGGTTATAGAAATGTGCTGAACTAGCTTTCGCTAGTCCAGCAGTACGCAAGGAAAAATTATCTGTGCGCTCTATGCAAGGAGCGAGCTCACCTCAAGTTGAGCGATGGAGCAGCAGAGAAGTCCCGGGAAGAGAGGTAGTTCAGGTTTTGCAAGGTGAAGGGCAAAAAAGAGACAGTTGGAGGGGCGTCAGTCGCTTAAGTACCTAAAAGGCGGTACCTCTGGCGCGAGGTGACGCCCCCTGCCGTAAAAGGCGTGAATGTATTCCTTCAGGTAATCGTGCGGGGGCGCAATTCCCATAGCAAGTATGTTGCACCGAGAGACCAACTGAAAGGGAACCAACAACGTTCAGTCAGGTCATCTGGACGGTTTCTGTTTTTTTGTGCTGATGGTGTTTGATTGTGCTCATGATAGTTTGGTGGTTTCTGGATAGTTTTGTGGTTTCTGGAGTGCTCCCTCTACTCTGCTGACTTGTCTCAAGAAGCCATGGCCAAAGTGGTTCAAAACATCAAATTTCATGCTCAATAGATCCAACAAAGTTAAGTCAGGTCCTCTGGACGGTTTCTTTATGTTGAAACATTTCATCTCTCATTCAAGAGACTTCTTTCATCCGAGGAGCCACAACAAATGATAATGTTTGATGTTTTGAATCACCTTGGCCATGGCTTCAGACGAGTCAGCGGGGCAAGGGCGGACTCTAGAAACCAGCTCATCACCATCAAACTGGTTGGTCCACTATGTGAGTGTGTTACTTAAAAGACTGAGTTTGTTGAGGCTCCTCGGACTGAAGAATTATTGTGAATGAGAGATTAAAACGTTTCAACACAAAGAAACTGTCCAGATGACCTGACTTAAATTTGTGTGATTCATTACCTGGATTATTGCTCATGAAGTTTGATTTTTTTTATATGCTCTTTAGATGACTACTGTACTATGGTATTATATTTATTTTTGATGTTTTTTTTTGCTGAAGGCTGTTTTAGTTTGAGTTTTAATTTAATATTTTAAATTTAGATGTCACTATGGCTTACCGGCAAAGGTGGGCGGATGAACGCTAGGGAGCGCTAAAGCGCTATTCCGCTTACAGTGGACCTAAACTTTTTGTCAGCGTTTTTGTGAATTGACTAACTTTTATAATTCATAAGCGGATTTGTGCTATTTTTATTTAAAATGCAGTACCGCTAATAACTAATTATCTATCAGTAAAAACCAATAAACTTATTTACAAGCTCTTATGCTGCTTGTTTTATATTTTTCCCCACCGTAAACAGCAGAAAGGAGGAAGGGTGTGAGGGTGAGGGGGGCAGAGCTGAGAACAGACTCGGCTCTACCATGTAGGTAAATGCCTGGGGGTCCCATTTCAGCAGTGGCCCCGGCCCCGCCTCGCCCCGTGCAGTCACCTACATCACTAACATTGATCCTGCTTGTTAATGTACATTTAACATAAAAATAATTATAGTTACGATGAAAACGATCATTAAATACGCAATAAAAAAACGGTCGATTTCTTTATCCCCCTACTAAAAATGGACTATTCCATGTTGATGACAACTTCCGGGTCAGTCGTGAACTCGAGGGCTAGTTCTGTGGCTAGCTGGTTGTGCTGGGTACTTGGATAAATCCGCAGACAACCCCGATGTTTCAAGCCAAATTAACGTGGCCGGATGATTTTATTGTGTCTTCTGTGTACACCACGCGACGGTGAGTCGTTAGTTTATGTATTTGGGTTGCTTTTTATGTATAAATGCGGTGGCGAGACGCCCGTGTATTTGAGATTTAAAAGTGGTGTGTTAGGGATTAAAGATCATTCTCTTTTTTGTTAATTTCGTGGCCGAATAGAATATATCTACGTAAAGTATTAAATAAATCCTTTGATTTTTGTAATTTCATCCTCTTAGGATCATTTTAGTTACTTTTCATTAAATCTGTTGACTGCCTATAGAAATTTTGATAACAGTTTAGTCCTGTGTATAAAGTAATGCTATTTTTTGTTTTGTTTATGACCTTGTTTAGGTCAGGTTTTTTTTCACCCCCTGTTCCCACCCAGGATGGCATTGGCAAGCTACCGGACCACCACAGCTGTGCGGTAGGACTTAAATTGCACCAAACTATTTGTTTTTTTCTGGACATATTACCCTGGATCATGAACTACAAACTACCAGATTATTGATTGATGGACCTTTAATCATCCGGGATTCAAGAACCGATTTAAAATAGAAAAAAAAGAACTCTTGGGTGTAATCAGGGTCTGTTTTGTTGTGTGTATTTTTTGTCTATTGGTTATAGTCAAAGAAAATGATTATTTTTACAAACAATATTATTATAAATACCTTCCTGTCTATTGGTTATACTCAAAGAAAATGATTATTATTACAAACAATATTATTATAAATACCTTCCTAAGTCTATAGTACAATACAAACAACTTAAAACTTGCTTCTTGTCTGATGGTGTTTTATTTTAGAATTAGCGGTTTAGAATTAGCTTCCCCTAATTTTCATAAGACATTAGTGCTTTTGAAATTGTGGACCTAAATAAATTAATTAGTGCTTTAGAAATAGTGGAACTAATTTTTGGGTTAGTGCTGCCCAGCACTGCTTACCGGTATACTGTATAATAAAACTGTAATACAATTTGAATCTAGCAATTATTAATCTAACGAGCTGCTCACAAGACAGATTTTAAAAAAAAGTTTGTCTAACATGGTCTTTGTTTAACTTGGTTACTTTACATTGTAAAACAATATAGGAATTTAGTTATTTATTTTTTTACAGATTGACTATTGAGCACCTCTATTAAAACATATATACATTATAGCATTTTTTTTTATTATTAGTTGTGATGAAACCACATTTAATCAATTCCTCATTTCTGCTCTGTGGTCATTGCTATTCAAAACACTGTGGTTTAGCTTTTTGCCCACTATTATATATGTCACATTTATGCATCAAGTTTATTAGATTGACCTAATTTATTATTGGCCAATAGATTCCAAATGCAAAGCACTTAGAATATAACAGTTTATATGATTTACTACAGTCAGAACAGTAACTGGTAAATATTTATTTTATTCACATTTATGTTGCAATTATTTTTTTTTGTAGTGTAGCACTAATCTTTAATTATTTGTTTGATTTAGGAATCAAACATAGTTGTTCTGTATTCAATATTTTTATGCGTCTTTAATATACCTCTTTGTTAAAAGGGATTATGGTGTGTACTTTTGAGATATTACCGGCGGTTTCTTGGGAATAAGACCTGTAACATTTTATAATTTGCAGTATGCAAATTAGGCAGAAAATCAGTTTGTTTCCCGTGCAACAGTACATAAACAAGATGGAATTGGTTTTACTTGCATTGTAATCATTTTATTCTCCACTACGTTTTGTAGCAACTGTAAATGTATTATCATTTTTAAAACACATTGAATTTTTAACGGCATGACTTTTTCAATAAAAAATTGTTCTCAGGTTTTTAATTTATTTTATTTACACTTTAGTGCATTTAATTCTGATTTTATGTGTTACATAAACTACATTGTTGTTGGAAAGTACTTTCCAGTTTTCACATCAAACTACAGGATCAATAGTGATATCGAAAGGAAAACTTTTAATTATAAAATAAATTTAACATGCTGTTAAATGGAGCCTCTGTAGGTTTTATGTTGGATCAGCAAATGCCACAATGTTAAAAGAAAAAAGAAAATCATTGCATCACTCAGCCACTGGGGGCTGACAGCATCATATGGAGTTTTAACATTGTGCTCAGTGTGTTCATATTAGGTGTTTATGATCCGTCATATTCCATTTTTCATATAATAGCACATCATCTTTCAAATTCAGCATGAATATATCTGTTTTAGACATCTACATCTCATGTTGAGCTACATCTCAATATGTCCAGGCCATTGAATTCAGTTACATCTGAATATAGTTGTTTATTCTGTGTGTTTAAATGCATTTGGGTATTTTTATGTAAAGCCATGTTTACCTGCACTGTTGCTGGCCCTCAGCCCCTGCTGCTCTCTAACCTTCAAAAAAGCCCCATGAGAGGTTGGAATGTCCACTCCTCTCTGCCTCCCACTTTGTACAATATGACCAGAGAGGATTGTATTCACAGACAAAGACAGCTGGATGATGGGTTTTCTGCAGGTTGAGTCGCATCAGATTTGTGTCATTGGAAACAAAAATGTTTTAAAGCAGTTTTTGCAGCTTCACATCATGTCCAGGAGCAAGGATTATTAACAAAGGAACAAACCCATCTGCTGCTGTTATCTGGGTAGAAGAAGGGTTTGATAACAGTTGGATGGACTCTTGATGGGGCACAATGCTGAGAATAAAGCGTATTCTTGACTGAATGCACTAAAACTCACAGTACACCAGCTGGCTTTTAAACTGATATTTAATCACAAATATGTGCAAACATCCTGAGGATGAAGGAGGAGGACAAGCTCTTGCCTAAATAGGCCAGACTACTTTGCTGTTTTTTGAACGGATAATTTGTCTCCTGGGATTCTGTCAACTGACTATATTCCTGGATTCATTTGAAAGTTTTAATAGATCTAATCAAAGCTGCACATTGGACTGCAAATGATCATAAGCCATAATATTTCAAGTACCGGTACCATGTATTCAGGTGTTGCATGCAATCGGTCCAACAGAATATCACTTGTCTTAAAACCCACACCTGGTTTAGCTAGTAATGACTAGTATCACTTATTAATGCTCATTACAACTTGTTCTTGTTCTCATGTTCGGGCTTTTTAATATACCATATGATTTTAGATTATTAGTGTTTAGAGTATATCTTATTGTATATCTTAGATCTTTGTACAGTATACTGTTTATTTTTATACTTTGTATTTTTCATATTTTGGTTGTAACTGGGACCCTGAGTACACAATTTCGTTCCATCTCATTTACCACATATGATGCAAATGACAAGAACCTTGAACCTTCTAAAACTGACCCACTCATTTAGCTTTTCTGCTCCAATCGTTGCATGCCCATTAATTCAATAGTTCTTAGCTGTTTGCAGATCCACACTAAAATATAAAGATAATCAAGTGTTTGTAGTTACTGTACATTACAGTATCTGGTCAAAATCTTGAACCACCTCAGTTGACAATATTGCACTGTCCATGTACAACCTGCCCCAACCTTAATAGGCCTCTCTCAGACTTTGCCAGAATACAGTTACACATTAGAGAATTGAGCTAATAGTCCGATGGTATTGCTATGAGTCTCAAACAAGTTTCTATGATCTTGTCTTTTTCACTGTTCTAATCTAGGCATAAGGCCTATGTGACCTGTCCAATTAAAAAAAATAATGACCAACCCATGCTGATGCCTCATCTCATAAAATCACTGCCTCCACACTCCAGCCAGGACACTGAAACACCACCATAACAATGGTTAGACATCATCAAAGTCAAAGTCAAAGTCAACTTTATTGTCAGATCTGCAATATGTACAGTGCAGGACATACACAGGACCGAAATTGCGTTTCTCTCAGTCCCTCGGTGCAACAGTAAACATCTAAACATTGAAACACTGAAACATATAATAATAGACATAAGCATAAAATAGTAAACCTAACACTGTCCTGAGTTTTTTGCATAGTGGTATAAGAGTATGAAAATTTACACCAACTCTAAAACTAAAACATTAAACATTTAATGAACATAATATTGTCCTGAGTTTTTGCATACTAGTATAAAAAAAAGAGTATAAAAAGTATAACTAAAATAAACTAAAGGTTTCTAGCATTGACATTTGCAAAGTGGCAAAGCAGCGTATGAGTTAATGTACACAGTATATGTATGAGGTAGTAGTTGATGTTGTTATAGAGGCAAAAAGTGGCATATGCAGTAAGGCACATTGGGCATCCCTAAATAAGACCGTTCAGAGCACACTGTATATGTATCAGCAGTGGTGTAGATATTAGAGTAGTGTAAATGTAAACAGTAGTAATTACATGTAAGCAGTAGTAATAAAAGTAAACAGTATTAATAAATGTAAACAGAGAATGTAAACAGTATTATGATTATAGGCAGTGATGTAATACAGACATTAGTGCAAGTATGAGAAGTAGTGCAAACTGTATGAGCACATGACCGAGAGTTTATCATGACTTTGCTGTGGAAGTTTGTGCATTCTTCAAATCCTCCGTGGCCTACTGCCTTCTGTAGCATATAATTAAGAACCTGGTGATCTTAATATGCACCTAGAGACATTGACAAGACAAAAAGGTTATCAATTTCCTGGTTCATTTTCTACAACTTACTAGGGTCATCACCCAGAGTCAATGGCCTTTGGCAATTTTATTGTAAACAAATTGTCCTCTTAACACACATTAATTCAAAATTGTCAATATTAAAGACTTCAACAATAAAACTGGAAAATGCCAGTCCTTGAATTTAAAGCAATGTATACTCCTAACATGATTACAGTATCTTTTTAGACCCAGAGTAAAGCAAACTAATGAAAATTAAACTTGTATTCATTAAAGGTAAGGGGTTTTATTTCCAATATCCTTGAGGAGATATTTATGTAATGGTATGGGAGATGTGTAAGTAGCTGATTACGATTTGAATAAATTAGGATTAATTCCAGGAGGAGTTCTGCCTTACTTCTGTTTGTCGTGGAGTTGGAAAGGAGGACGACAGATTCCAGCAATCTATCACAAGACGCGTTGATATAGAAAATGAGTGGAGGTGAGTCGGAAGGTAAGTAGAAGAGTGGCGGGATGGAACTTAATACTGAGCCAGAGATGTTGATTTCACAGGTTGGCAAAGGAAGGGCTGGTGTGGCTCGAGGGCAGGTTCCAGAGATTTGGTCATGCAAAGCCTGAGAGTCATGGTTCCACACAACAAGGGCACAAAAATTAGGCCTAGGAAGCACAAGGAGTACCAAGTTAGTATTTTCTTTTCTCAATGCACCCAGGGGTGGGCAATTATTTTTTCCATGGGGCCACATGAGAAATAGAAAATATTGTGGGGGGCCGGGCGAAATGACATAATTCAATACTGCATATTAATAGTATTTCTTTATTAAAAGCAGTAAATATCATTGTTTAGACAAACTGGTAAAAGTATTAGTTATGATTAATCAACAAAATAAAAAGCATGAGTGGACATTTTTGAGGGCTAACGTTGTCTTGTGACTTGACAACAATTCAATCATGCACATTGCGCATGTCTTGATTTACATATTGCATCATTTTGTACGTGAATTTTAAAAAGACATCAAAATTAAAGCAATGCAGTCCACAAATGAGGTAAAATTAGAAACTATGTTTTTGTTGTAACTCCCCTTACGGGGGCCGGTCAGAGTCAACCAAAGGGCCGCATGTGGCCCTGGGGCCTTACAATGCCCAGGTCTGCTCACTTAGTTACTGGTGGGTAGCTTAATGTTCCATCAGAGATGAACTGGTTCCAATATCCTTAAATACCCCAGAGGATTGTCATCAAGGATTAGTCACAGCTGAGTAAGGGTGACTCCACCCTGCCACTCAGTGACTGTGAGGAAGTGGTTAATTTAGCAAATACCAGAATCCTACAAATCTAGATTGTCTGTCCACTGACGGAGCTTTCTAATGTTACTTTTATTTTAATAGTTTCAGAATGGGTATGATGATATTTATGAGTCTAAATTTATGGGATGATAAATCATAAGAATTTGGGAGATTTTGCGTCGTAACCAATTCAGATGTGTGTACACAGAACAGACCTTTGACTTTCTAAAGAACAATGGTACTCTTTATTTTCTACAGGTGTCAAAGACTAAAGCTAAATGCTCATTATAGTTTTATTTAGGAAAAAAACAGCTAAAAGACTAGAATGTTGGTTGACATTCTTTTTCACATTCTGTATTTATTTATTTTATAATTGATTAACTTTAATGGATAGTACAAATATGCATATTTTATACACTTAAAAAACATTATCATCACATGAAAGAAGAGTAAACATTATGTTTATTATAACAAAAAGGAGTGTATTTTTTTGGTCAATCTGGCCTCTCTAAAATAATAATTTTACTGAAACCATAATATGGGATTTTCGAAAATAAAATTGGGCTAGCATCAAATGTTGCCCACAAATAGCAGACACAAACCCATGTAAGGCAGAAGAAAGCGACTAAGACTGGCATGAGGAAACAGATCTGTGTTGGCCCCTTTTTTTATTATTATTATTTTTTTAACAAAGCTTTGTGCTTACAGCTTTTGCCTTGTACTGTTGTCCAATCCCACCTCTCTGTGGGTGAGCAGTTGCAGTCCAGACTTCATCCTGGATAGCTCCCCCTGGATGGAAATAAATTATGGGAAACCGAGGAGGTTCCAAAATTCCCACAGTGCTTGTATGGGGCAGGTTTAGAGCTAATCATACAGCAGGAAGTAGAAAGGAGGCATCTCACAGCCTCTAAACAGCAGAATCTAAGGATGGCTGACTTGTGTGTGTGCATACTCACGGGTGTGTGTAAAGGATTTTGATTAGCTGCATCAGGGTTGAGAGTCTGCTGCCAGACTCCTTCCATATGTCCATTTCAGTCTGTCTGAGCGCACCAGAATCTTACACTAATAGGCTAAAAGGCATTAGTGCCTTTTTAACTGGCTGCTACAGAAGAAATCAGAGGAAGAATGAAAGTGACAACATTTAACTGAGGTGCTCTGTCCTTAAGATATGTAAGAAATGTTATTGTTCTAATCTGAATTTAGTGTACAAAGCAACATTCAGTATAATGTTTGTATTGTGTCTGTTTGGTGCTCTATGTTCTGGTTCACATGCACATCCTTTGCACATTTGTACTAGATAAGATTAATTTTAACGGATCGGTCGAGGCCCGGTTAACAACGACCGCCACCGGTGCTGATGACAAACAGGGTGCCCGCGGAAATTATACTACTATTAGTCGAAGACCACAAGGAGGGAAATGTGTCAGGAGACAGAGGGAGAAGAGGAAAGTGAAGAATGTAGGACTAAGGGTTGCAACTCATTGTGGGGACAATGACAGGCAAAGGTAGAGAGCTGTCTGACATGATGCAGAGAAGGAAGGTAGATGTTTTATGTGTCCAAGAGACCAAGTGGAAGGGCAGTAAGGCTTGCAGTATTGGAGCAGGGTTCAAACTGTTTTACCATGGTGTGGATAGAAAGAGAAATTGAGTGGATGTGTTCCTAATGGAGGAGTTGGCAAATAATTTAGTAGAGATGAAGAGAGTGTCCGAAAAGATGATGTACCTGAAGCTAGAAGTAGAAGTAGTAGGTAGAAGGTATGTCTGATGTTAGGGGTTATGCTCCACTTGTTGGATGTGAGGTAGAGGAGAAAGATACATTTTGGAAGGATCTGGATGAAATAGAACTTTATTGATCCTGCAGGAGTCCCACGATGACTCTACTTCCTCAGGCGTCTGAATTGAGCTGGTCTGGGAAGCTCAGTCCTCATCCTTCTACAGGTGTGCAACGGAGAGCTTCAACATGGCACAGGGGCGGTAAAGTTGCAGAAAGGTAAGCTCCACAGAGAGTGGTGCAGGCTGCACAGAAGTCTGTTGGAGTCAGTCTCCCCACATCACAGACATCTACACCTCCAGATGCAGGAAGAGGGCCACCTTCATCATGAAGGACCACACTCACCCAGCACATGTAACGCTTATTAAGGCTAGGCACCTGACCACGGCCAGATATGGTAAATAGGCAGTCAGAAAAGGTTCAGCTGAGGAGCCTGTTGTATGAATAAAACACCATCAGACAAGAAGTAAGTTTTAAGTTGTTTGTATTGTATATACTTAGGTAGGTATTTATAATCATAATACTGTAGTTTTCTTTGAGTATAAGCAATAGACAAAATACACAAAAAAACAGACCCTGATTACACCCAAGAGTTTTTTTTTCCTATTTTAAATCAGTTCTTGAATTCCGGATGATTAAAGGTCCATCAATCAATAATCCGGTAGTTTGTAGTTCATGATCCAGGGTAATATGCCCAGAAAACAAATAGTTTGGTGCAATTTAAGTCCTACCGCACAGCTGCAGTGATCCGGTAGCTCGCCATCCTAGGTGGGAACAGGGGGTGAACAAAAAATCTGACATAAACAAGGTCATAAATAAAACAAAAATTAGAATTACTATATACACAGGACTAAACTCTTATCAAAAATAGTTAAACATTCACAAAAAACAAATAAAATAATTCCAGCAAGTATTTTTCAAGAATCATTCAAATGAACTTCAATTCAAAGATCACATCAACAGTACAGATCAAACCAAAGTTTCAGATCAAATTAAAGTTACATATCTAATTAATGTTACAGATCAAGTTTTAAAGTGCACTTCCATGTTGTATCCAAGTTTAATTCAGATAAGAGAGTCAATTTAAGCTTAATTTACATCAGTATTATTTCAATAAACAAATAGTAATTTATTTCGTTGCGCAACTCCAAAGAAATTAACCAATTCCAGATTTCTATAGGCCGTCGACAAATTTAATGAAAAGTAACTAAAAGTATCCTAAAATGATGAAATTACAAAAATCAAAGGCTCTATTTAATACTTTACGTATATATATATATATAT
>JBBPBX010036392.1:0-21156 GCA_038048925.1 Garcialebias charrua | reverse complement strand
TGACCAAATGACCAACGGGACAGGAAAACATTGAGAAAACAACTGAATCCAAAAGATCTCAAAAGAAAAGGACAACAAACCACTAAAAAATAACAATAACACAAGGAATGAAACAAAACAGCATCCATAAAACCACAGATCACGAAACCCACATGGACAAGGCAAATGTCTTCTGAAGAAAGTTTTTTTTTGTTATCAGATCAGTTATAAGTTTTCAGATAAGACAAAGACTAAACTATGAAGGAATGTACTAGATATTTGAAGAAGTCAACATGAGGCTTTCAAACATACGAAGACAAAGCCAACTGTAACAAGTTAGTGGCAACATCATGCTGTGGTACTGGTGCATTGCAAAAAGTGGATTAATAATGAAGTACACAGTTTCGTTCCACCTCGTGTACCACATGTGATGTAAATGACAAAGAACCTTGAACCTTAAAACTTTTATGCAGGACTACTTCCAAATTCTTCAACTTCACCAAATATCCACAGCTAGGTAATTGAAACTTGGACACCGTTGGGTATTCAAACAGAACAATGATCCCAAACACATCAGAACTGGCTTCTGATTGGACAATACTGGTTACCATTGGCCTTCTGAAATTTGAGGACTATGATCAAAAGCTGGGTTAGTGCCAGGGAAACAAGACTGTTTAATTATTATTATTTTTAATAAAATTTGTTCATTTTTAAAATACAATACAATCCCATAAATGATAACATTCAAAATAAAAAATAAATAAAAAAAGAAAGGTAGCAGAAGGAAGAAAAATTCTTATTATATCTGCCTTTTTTTCAGACAATCAGTTCAATCAAAAATAATCTTCAGTAACAGAACAAAATGAATAACTCTTTCTAATTTTTTAACTCTAATACAACACACATTACGCTACTTCATATATATTTTTTAACAATTCAGTTTTGATCATTTTCTTAAATGTACACATTGACTTGGCATTTTTAACTTCATTCTCCAAACCATTCCACAATCCAATTCCCTGGATTGAGGTAGACCAACCCTTCAAACTAGTTCTGAATTTTGGTTTTACAAATATCTCTGTCCCCTTAAGATTATAACAACTTTGTCTTTTAACAAAATGCATTTGGATATTTAAAGGTAATGTGCGTTATTCTGAGCCCTATACATAACTGATAAAATATTATAATCTACCAAATCATGGAACTTCAATAACTTCAGTTGATAAAATAATGTGCTTGATGGATGACAGTAATGCTTTCTAGTGATAATTCTTACAGCTCTTTTCTGTAAAACAAAAATAGGCTTTGTAATTGTTTTACACGCTTTCCCCCAAACATCAATACAATAGATTAAGTGTGGAACAATGATTGTGTTATACAACAAATACAGAGCTTTATCATTTAATAAGTCTCTGACTTTGTACAGTACTGCAATAGATTTAGCTATTTTTATTCTTACAGAATTTATGTGTTGTTTCCATGTCAGTTTGTCATCAATGATAACACCCAAAAACTTCACCTCACTTACTCTACAAATCTCAACACCATTAATTTTAAATGGAACATCAACAGTTCTTTTTTTTTATTACTGAATATCATGTAATTAGTTTTATCTAGATTTAATGATAATTTATTAAGTTTAAACCAAGTTTGTATTTTGACAAATTATGTCTTCATCAACTTCAACATCTGTTCTTTATCTTTACCCAAACAAACAAATGTGCTATCATCTGCAAAAAGGACACATTTAAGGAGTCCTGACATATTTACCAAGTCATTCACATATAAAATGAATAGCTTTTATCCCAGTACAGAGCCTTGAGGAACTCCACATGTGATATTGTAGAGGTCAGATTTTACACCATTTATTTGTACAAATTTGTTTCCTGTCTTTCAAATAGCTAGATACTCACTGTAATGCTGGTCCTCTAATACCATATTTGTTCAAATTTTCAAGGAGAATAGTGAGGTCAATAGTATTGAATGCTTTTTTTAAATCAACAAAAATACTGACACAACATTGTTTTTGATCGACAGCAGTAGTTATTTGTTCTATTAATTCCATGAGAGCCATTGATGTAGAGTTTTTGCTCTAAACATATACTGACTGCTATTTAGAATATTTTGTTTAGCAATTAATTGATCTAGTCTGTTCACAAATAGTTTTTCTATAATTTTTGAGAAATGATATTGGTCTATAATTGTTGAACACACATTTATCACCATTTTTAAAAAGAGGAACTACCTTAGCTACTTTCATATTATCTGGAAATTTTCCTGTTGAGAATGATAAATTACATATATATATATATGTAAAGGCTCAATAACATGACTCATTATGTCCTTTAAAAACATCATATCCATGTCCACCCAGTATTTTGATATCTTGTCTGTAAGATTTTTTACTACATTCATTATTTCTTCTTTTTCAGTTCCATTAAGAAAAATACTGTTTGCACAACCTATGACTGAATGGCTCACATTATTATCTATTTTTGGTATTTTCGCTAGAAAGGCTTGATCCAGCATTCACAAAATAATGCTTAAATCCATTTACAATTTCATTCTCATCATTCATTTCTTCGTTGTCCTTTACAAAATATTGTGAAATACCCGTTCCCTTATCAGTCAGTTCACTCAGTGATACACATTGACTATGGTAATTGCGCCGCCGCGCGGTTCACCTGAAGTATTACATTCACGCCTGTACGGCAGGTGGGCGTCAGCGTCACCACAGAGGCCCTGCCCTCTTGGTATAAAGATGCGTGCGCCCTTTCTAACTTTCTCTTTTTGCCCTTCACCTCGCTTACACCTGAACTTCGTGGGACTCTCTGTAACTACATCGCTCGCTCCCTACACTGAGTGTACAGAGAATTTTCCTGCGTACTGCTGGGCTAGTGAAAGCTAGCCCAGTGCCTTTTATTTAACCTCAAGGTTTTTTCTTCTCTCTTCGCAGCTGCTTTGCTCGACGGCGCTAACTGCGTCACATCGCTACCTAGCTAACAGAGTTAGCAGGCTAGCCAGCGAAACAAACTCGATGACGAGGACGTCTCCGGACCACGTTAGCACAGCTAACGAGCTCGACTCTTCTCAGCCATGGCTCCAGAGAAGGGAAATCAAAAACCCAAATATTCTAAGAAGACCAGCAGGCCAGCAAGCCCCGGCTCCCGAGCCTGCCCCAGCAGCTGCGGCTACTCCCTTTCGGCGATGGACGCCCACGAGGCCTGTCCCGTCTGGCTTGGGATGTTGCATGCTAAGACAGTGCTGGAATCCCCCGAGTCCTGCCCTCACTGCAGCCAGATGCTTGAGGCTGTGAGGAAGCGTTGAGTGGAAATTGTGGTCAAGGCCATGAGTGGCTCCGCGGCGGCGCGGGACCCAGACCTCATAAAGGCACTCACTCCCACACAGGCGCTCGAGGCTGTGGACCTGGAGGACAGCAGCCACGTTGACTGGGGGGACAGTATGGATATGGCGGCCCCCGTCGGGGACTCCTCTGTCGAGTTTGACACGAGAAGCCTGTTACGAACAGACGAGCTCTCGCTAACAGCCTTGGGTGAGATTTCAGACAACGAATCTGAGAATGAGGACGAGGGGGAAGAAGAAGACTTCTCCCAGAACCCAACGACAGCTCAGCCAGAGACAGATGTCTCAATTCCCGCTCTGTTCGACTTGTGTCGCAGAGCGGCGGACACGTTACGGATCAGCTGGCCAGAACCCCCACCTCGCCAACAGGTAACGAGGTTGGCGGGGAATTATTTCTTCGTAAAACAGCAGTCGGCCATGAGGCACAGGATGCCGATTTTTCCGGATTTCCTGACGGAGCTCACTCGTACCTGGGCTGAACCCAGGGCTCCCCTGCTTCTGCCACTCTCCCAGTTCCTCGACGTCGCCAGCATGGAGGCAGCAGGAATTGCCAACGTCCCACAGATGGAGGACATGTTGGCGGCTCACTTGGCCCCCAGGACATCGGGAGCAAAGCCAACTCTGCCCAGCAAAGCCTGCCGCGCCTCTGCCTCCCAGCTCGAAAAATGTTACCGGGCTCAGGGCCTCGCGGTCCGCACCATGAACGCTTCGGCCATGATGCAGGCCTACTTGGCAGAGAAGCTGCAGGATCTCCAGCAAACAACGAACAAAAAGGCTGCGGCAGAGATCCTGGAGGAAGCCCGCAAGGCGACTGACTTTGTCCTCCGGATGATGGGGACCGCGGCCATGGCTCAGGGGAGATGCATGGCTGAAGTGGTCATCGCCCAGCGCCACCTGTGGCTGACTTTGACGGACCTGCCGGAGGGCCAGCGGTACCCCTTCCTCCACCACCCGATCGAACCGACGGGGCTCTTCGGAGGGGCTCTGGAGCGTATCCAGAGCAGGCTGGAGCAAAGACGAAAACAGGCCGAAGCCTTGCGCGAGGGGATGCCGAGAAAAGCTTTCGCACCCTCCAGAGACACCAGTGGGAGCAATGCCGTGTAGCCTCGACACCGCTCAGCCACACGCCGTCCACCGCAAAAAAGACCAGCTTACGACGGGAAGCAGCGACAGAGACCCATAGCAGGACCATCTCAGGCTGGCCAGTCGTGGACCAGGAACAGGTGCTTTCCTCGCCAAGCGGTTCCGCTGAGAACTTCCTCGACGAACCGGGACAGAAAGCAGAAGTTGGCCTGACGAAACGGGACCACTTCACAGTTTTACAGGTTCGTCCGCCCATGTGGTACGGGAACCAAGACTTTTAAACCCAGACTTTATGTGTGAAATAAAGCAAAAAGCTGGTGACATTCGTGTGTACACAAAACAAAATGTTTATGCGATGTGTGTAAATAAGACGCTTTGCTCTTTAAAACACAAAAATAAAGTACCAAAAGCACAAACTACCTTGGTTCTTGAATAAAAAAATAAAATAAAAAACACAGTACCATTTTTATAAAAACAGTCACAATGAAGGGAGAGGGCAATCACCCCTCATCCCTCGTGAAACACAAGGTGTCAGGTCAGAAGACAATGAGCCTCAGCGGGGCATCTGGAGTCTTTCTGGAGCAGGCAGACTTCCTGGCGACTGCTGGTGGACAGGTCAGCTTGTCCGGGGCCAAGCGGGGGGAGGCAACTGCTCCCCCTCCCGCACCCACGACACACAGACAACCCAGAATACACATGCCCCATAGGCTCAATGCACACGCTCAGGCCTGGGGGGCGTGTCATCCAAACACGTGGGTCATGTCAACAGTCTGTCAAGGCCTCCGGCTGCAGTTCCACAAGAGGCCACCCCCGTTCACGGGGGTGCTGCTGTCAAACATAAACCCAGACCGTGCATACGTCTTAAGTGAGGAAATATCTACAATGCTGCAGAAAGGAGTGATAAATATTGTCCCAACACACAATATACACATGGGTCACTACAGCAAGTATTTCCTCGTGCCCAAACGAGACCAGAGCTTGAGACCTACTCTGGATCTCAGAGCACTGAACAGAAGAATAAAAACTTACAAACTCAGAATGTTCACAATGAGACAGGTAATCCAGTCTGTGAGACCGGGAGAATGCACCTGCACAATGGATTGAAAGATGCATTTTTCCACGTGAGCATTTGGAAGAGACACAGAAAATATCTCCGCTTTGCATTCGAAGGAAAAGCTTACAAATTTCTGGCTCTACCTTTCGAACTAAAAACTACACGACGAACATTTACAAAATGTCTGGACACAGCCTTGACCCCACTCAGGGGTCAAGGGGTCAGAATTATGAATTATCTGGACGATCTGTTGATCCTCGTCTTTATACCAAGAGGGTGGGGCCTCTGTGGTGATGCTGACGCCCACCTGCCGTAAAGGCGTGAATGTATTACTTCAGGTGAACCGCACGGCGGAGCAATTCCCATAGTCAATGTGTTGCACCTTGTTCCCTTCCTTCAGGGAACATGAGTTATGGTGCATAACTTTCAGTTTTTACTTTATGATTCTTCAGAACACTATTCATTACTCGCCATGTTGCCTTCATATCACCATTACTTTTATTTAATAAATCACTATAATATTCCTTCTTCTGTTTCCTTATAATCCCTACTAATTTATTTTTATACTTCTCATATTTTTCTTCAGCGTTTTGAGTTCGCAATTTCAAGAAGCATGAGTACAACTAATTGTTTTTTTACAAGCATTTCTCAATCCTTTCATCATCCATGGTTGGTCAACAATATTTCTCTTTGTATAATTTTTTTGCACACATTTTTTTTCATACAGAGCTTCTAAGATACAGTATTCATAAACACATCATGTGATCTGTTCACATCATCAACATACACGTCATTCCAGTTTTGTTTATCTAGATCATCTTTTAATTTATCCAAAGCTTTTTTTGGTGTGTTTATTATTTTTTTCTTAGTTGTAACTGCTTTTGTGATGCTTTGATCATTTTTATAGATTGTGAAAACTGGTAAATGATCACTTATGTCGGTCGTTAAAATACCACCTATCACATACCCATTTGTTATATTTGTGAATATATTATCAATTATTGTAGCACTATGAGTTGTAATTCTTGTTGGCTTTGATATCAATGGATAAAGATTTAAACTATACATTGAATTTATAAATGTACTGATGATATTTCAATCTGTTTTATTTCTCAGATCAATATTAAAATCTCCACACAAAAAAAACTTTTTTATTAAAACTCTTTTTCAATAGCTCCATGATTTTAACAGTGAATATTTCTATCTTTGATCTTGGTGATCTATATACACAACTTATTATTATGTTTTTAGCATTCTTGTTTATTATTTCTATTGTTATCATTTCCATAATAATATCAACAATTATTGACATTTCACTAATTAATTTACATTTAATTTCATTATTAACAAATAGAGCGACTCCACCACCCCTTTTATTATTTCTGTTCACATGATATAATTCATACCCTTCGATGTGAACATTTGTGTTTTCATCATTGAGCCATGTCACTGACAGTGCTATTAAAGTAAAAGTTCTGTTTAATTGTTTTAAGTAATCTGTTATTTTTTATATATTTCCATTTATACTTCTACTATTGAAGTGAATAATAGAGAGACCTCCATTTGTCATATTGATGTCATTCAACTGCTCTTCATTATAATATTTGCTATCTTTTATTACAGGAAAAATATTGTATCAATCACATCTTAATCGTTATATATTTTAGATTCTGAGTCTTTGTATGTTGTCATATTTTAATGTATTTGTTCATTTGACTGTATATTAGGTCCGTTTTGTGCGCGAGTTGTTTAAATGATTTATAATTTATCATCTCCTGAGCTCATCTATTTTTTTCCAGATCCTTCAGTTATTTTATTATTTTCACCTGAGCCCCCAATTCTGTTTATAGGAGTTAGACTATCAACCATAATTATACTAGAAGATGGTTTATGGAGGTAAAAAGCCAAATATTAGTGAGGATGTCTGATCAATATGGGCCTGGCCTCTGTGAAGAGTTTGACACTGGAGATTAGAGGAAAGTGTTGAACTTGCATTTTGTCTTTTTTTCTGTCTAAAACAGGTCTCACCTGTAAATGAGTCTCCAAGGCTCAATGTGATTAGTCTGTATACATATAGGTTGAATGAATATTGTGGAATTATTTCATCCCAGGAAAAAAAAGAAAAGGAAATTATTACAAATAAATTATTTAAAGCCTCATAATGTATAACGTTCATAGATTTGAGTGGATGAAAATATTTGCCCAAAACAGAAAATGTGCATTTTAATTATTATAATGGGTGACACAGTGGCTCAGTTGGTAGAGCTGTTGCCTCTCAGTGAGGTCACCAGTAGAAATCCCAGCCCGGGGCCTTTTTGGGTGGAGTTTGCATGTTCCTTCAGTGCATGCATGGGTTTTCTCTGGGTACTCCGGTTTCCTCCCACAGACCAAAAACATGCATGTTAGGCTGATTGGTGACTCTTAATTGTCCTTAGGTGAGAAAGAGAGAGAGTGAATAGTTATTTGTTTCATTTGTCTCTGTGTACCTGTGATGGATTGGAGACCTGTCCAGGGTGTCCCCACCTCTCTCGCAGTGACTGCTGGACATGGGCACCAGTGACCCCCGTGACCCGAAAAGGAAGAAGCGGGTAAAGATAATGGACGGATGGAATTATAATATTCTACCATCAACTACAGACACAATCTGCGCACATCTGAAACATACACAGAATAGAAAAAAATCTTCCTCCATGTTTGTAAAAGAGGTTCTAAAATACATTGTCTCCTAGCTCCTGTCGGGATTTTTGATTTGGTTCTCTAGTTTTATCTTTTTGTTTGTTTCCTTAAATTCTTGTGTTCATTTCTAAACTCTACTCTTCCATGTTTCTGTATGGTTGTGTGCACTTATCTATCTTCTTTGTGCTCCTTCCACTCTCCCCTGTTTCAGTTTGTCTCCCAACCAAGTGTTGATATTTTAGGTTAATCAGTGTCTCTTTATATGCTTGTCCCTTATTCCTTTTGACAGGTCAGCATTGTACACTTTGTATGTCTTCATGGGGCCTTTGCGAGTTCCGAATTCCCTTTGCCAAGCCCAATTTTTTGTAAGTAGAGTTTTTTGCTGCTATGTCGGCACATTTTTTTTTCTTAAATCATCTTGTTTTTGCACCTTTGGAGTCCCGCCTATATTGCAGGTTCCACAGCTTCTGCTAATTGTGACGGCTCCTCAACACTCGCTTGTTTGTTATGTTAGAAACTCTAGATGCAGTAAGAAGTGAGCTCATTCTGCTCAGAGCACTCTTGGGCATGATTAAAAAAAAAAGCCGCCTCAGCAGCATTCTTTAAGCTCATGGACACTGAGCTTTGCATTTGCAGAGCTGAAAGAATTTTTTATTTTTTTACATTTACGTATCTAGTTCTTAATTTCAGTAAAGCCAAAACAGAATAAATCCAATGAACCAACATGGAAGACTATGTATTGTAGTCTTGATGGTTTCAGCTCCAGTTTGCTTGTTTGGAAGTATTTTTTAAGTATTATTATTCCTTTTTTTGTGTGTGTGTGTGTGTGACATATTCAGAATTCCTGCATGCTCCTCTGTAAACGGTGTTTACCCAACTCACGTGAATTGTTTTTGGACCGTAGGATATTATTTACATCAGACAATAAAAAAATCATTTTAACTTCTTCTGAAATAAACAAACAGAGCAGCGCTGCTGACACAGATAAATAAATAAATGTATCTAATGGAGTTTTTTTTATTTTTTGTTTTTAATTTATTTCCTAAAGCATTTGTAGTTTGTCACTTTTTTGTCAGTTTAACAATGACTCCATTCTGAGGTCAAAAGCAGTGTGGATGCTGCTTTCTGATCCAAATATACAAAGTTCAATAATCTACTTCTGTAGCTTTCATTTATTTATTTATTTATTTGTAATTATTGACTGCCACCATTTTCCAAAGCAGTTTATTGATTAGATTTAGTTATATAATAGTGCACAGATCTTGTTTTGGCATGCTTTTATCTTCAGTTCCAAAGGCAGGAATAAAGCATGACATCCTGCTGAAGATCTAACTGACCCTCTGACATTCAGCTGGTCAGTTGTTTCCTTGCAGGCACATAGTTTTCTGTGAGCGAACAATCTGATTATTGCTGGTGCACACAAAGAGGAAGCTAACATTTTCCAATTCCCCCACACTGCAGCATGTCAGTAAAAACTAGCTGTTCACCTGCATGGCCAGTTTGTTGATCTAAAAGTTATATATAAAAAAAACTTTGAAGCTCAGTTTCAGGCCTATTCTTATTGGACAAGAGAAAAACACCCCAACAAGAGTGTTGTGTAAAATACACATAAATTTTCATTGTGTGACCATATTTCAACCCTTTATTCGTCTTCTTTACCCATTTTACATTCAGGGCCAGTACCTGTTACATGTCTGCAGTGGTCAATGTGTAAATGACACACCTTACCCTTGACGGGCTGCATGTCCATCAAGGTTATGCATAGGCAAACAATCATTCATGTTCACACTCTGGGAGGAATCCAAAGCAAACAAAGAAAACCTCACACAGAAGGCCCCAGACAGGAGGATATTTGGTCGCCTTCTTGCTGTGAGGCCACAGCCCTTACTCTTATAATATACTAATCAACCACTGTGGCTGTGTTTGTTATGTTCAAGTTCTTGAAGCAGCAAGAACACAAACATATATATTTCATTAAAATAAATCACAGATTTATGGTTAGATAGTGAATCATTACAGATATGATTTTTTTTTTTACAAAAGACCAAACTTCAGAGTTAATATCTCTTAAAAAGAATCAAAAACGACGTCAATGTGTCCATTCTCCATGAAGAATGTTTTTTAATGTGGGTCAGTGATACAGATAAGCACATAAAGTCAACTTTTCATGTTGACATACAGGACTGATTGGAACAAGGTTGAGTTGAGGTCAGAACTTTAAATAACTCCAGTCCTCTCTCACCACCTATCTCCCTCTCCTTGAATTTCATTTGGCAGTCCTCCATTTCCGACTTACAACACTCTCCCAAAACCTCTCCTGCCCCTCTCTCTCTCTCCTGCTGATCGTGCTCCCTCGGTATGGACCATGGGTGGTGGAACAAATGGTGTCACAACAATTGAACATCCTGCAGCTGGTGGAGGACAGGGATAGGTAGTTTGGTCAGACAGTTTCTCAGACATGCGTAGAATGGCTTCATGGCATCACATGACCATATGGAGAATGCTTGTGTTGGTTGTTATTACACCTCAACAAAGTTAATTGTATGTATATTCCAGCAGCAGAATAAAGTACCGGTAGGAGCTGTAAAGGTAGTGTTGAGGAATATTAGAACAATTTACATATTAGAGAAATCTGCATACCCCAGATGACTTTGACTGAAGAAGCTCTTAGATTCGGATGTTTTAAAACACAAGATGCATTTAATTATCTTCAAAACCTATTGATCATTGTTTCATCGGTTTTATAAAATGCTTGTTCAATTGAACAGTTTAGGAAAAAGCCCACTGCTGAACAGTCAGCAGAAATTCATGCACAAAACATCAAAACTAAGCCACTTTATCACACTTGAAAACAAAATGTTATGTGCTAAAACACTAATAACTTTAACAAAAAAGATTAAATCATGTCATCTGAACCAGTTTCTTTAAGTAAACCTTTTGTCTCCCATCCAGAGGACTTCCTCAGTCTGTGGCCTCCCAGCCAGATCTGTCCCATAGGACACTGCTGTATTTCAAAACAACCTCCTGTTGGAATCTCAGAAATAGACTTTTAACACATGCAAACACAGCACACCCATTAACACCCATTAGCTTGAAACACATCAATGAAGGCTACCTATGGGACAGGTCTGGTTGGTAGGCCGCAGACTGACAAAGTCCTCTGGGTGTGGTACGCAACTTTCTCACTTAAAGAAACTGTTCCAGATGATATGATTTAACATTTTATGTTGTTATCTACCAGGATTATTGGGTTTACAAACCTTTTACTAATAAATTTAGTTCATTTTGCATTGCATTTGCAATGCATTCATTGATGCTTTGAACTACTATGGCCATGGCTACCTCAGACGAGTCGGCGGAGGAGAGGGCAGACTCTAGAAACCAACTTATCACCAGCAAACTGGTTGGCCTACCATTTCTGTGAGTGTGCTACTTATAATATTGTGTTTATTGTGGCTAATCAGACTGAACATTTCTCTTGGATGAGAGACAAAATGTTTCAACACAAAAACTGTCCAGAGGATCTTACTTAACTTTGTGGGATTTAGTTCTGTTTTTTAGGACGATAGAAAGAACAAGAAACTTGTATACTGAGGTGAATAAGAGATAAGAGAGAGATAAGAGATTTATTTATTAACATTGCACCAGTTAATTAATACAACGTGATTATGTAGCACAGTCGTCCAGAAGAGGGAGAGTATGCAAGCTGCAGCATTTCCAAACACATGACATGTTCTTCTGCGCGGCCGCGCTCATCCGTCTCCGGATGAAGGTCAAACAGATATGGAAAAAGGAAAAACACAATAGGTATCATTTGTGATATTCAAAAAAAGAATCTATCAAAGATTGCCTTAAGACACTCTATGATAAAGTCCCAAAAACTCTATCAGCAATAAGCACAACCAGACAAGACATTGTTGCAGATTTGACGACATGCAAGGAGATCAAAAGAGTCTGTGAGCAGCACTCAGATAACACAGTTCAGCAGTTGTTAAGCTTGGCGCCTCTGAGCACACTCCCAGAGACCTCTGGGGAGGGAGGGGGGGTCAGCAGTGTCTCTCAGCTTCACTCCAGGAGAATAGTTCCTAGCAAACAGCCTTCTTCTTTTCCAAGGTCGCGCAGAAACTAGATTAGATAGTTATTGTTTATCTTCAATCCAGGCCACAGTGTTCTTTTTGACTGCAGCCTTCCAGAGTCCAGGTGCTGTTCAGGTCCAAAATCGCCGAATCAAATGAGTTTCCGAAGCTACAAACCTCCATCCGTGCCCTGATTAATGCCGGGCGGCTGTAAACGAGTTCCAAAGCGCACCGCAGGTCCACGGTGGTCTACCGCTCCCATTGTGCGGTTCAGCTCGTACAACAGCTGGGTTGAGGAGCTCACAGCCCGGATCAGAGACTCTTGCTGATCAGGAAGTTTGGCCAGTGCGCCGATAGCTGCCGAAGTCTTCCTGATCTTCCAGTAACAGACAGCTCCGCTCACGCCAAAAAACAGAGCAGCTGCCACCAATATCCCAATAATCCACAAATCTTCCACGTCTTCGACACACAGGACGGTCAAACACATGGGTTGCCACTGTCCCCAGGAGTCCATCATGTATCCGACAGCGTGCGTGTCAGAGGGGCAGGCCGCTTCTCCTGGCCCGGTCCGCTTCGTGGAAAAAATCTTATCTATAGATGAAACAGCCCAATTTATTAACTCCATCGCAAATTGGTTCGAGTGAGCGCTGAAGAGTCACGGAATATAGACCAAACAAACATACTTTGTAATTTTGAATAAAGTAGATGCCCTGCATTATGGTGTATTTTAATGGGTTGTTAAACATCTACATTTATCTACATTTCTAAACACTTGATTAAACATCAATTTAAGAGAGGAACAAGAAGCGCCCTGACCAACAGCTTTCCTTGTGTGAATAGAGCACGCTCCTATTCTCTCACGCATTTCAACTCCCCCACCTCCCACCCCGGCATCTGTGGGCATCACTCACTTGGTTCAGAGCCCCACTTTTCTCTGTTGAATTCACCGCCATCCTCATTGTTGTCTTCCTCCACATGTGAAACCCCCAGGTTCCTCAGTCTGTTGATGGCGGCTAGCTGTGGGCTCCTGCCGGGGTATGACAGTCTGGTTAGCTCGGCACTCCCCCACACCACTTGTACCTGTTCCAGTAGTATCTTTATTTCCACTGCCTTCGTGCGTTTCAATTCTTAGTTTAGTTACAAGCTTTTTTTAATGAAAGTAAATTGGACTGTCTGAGATTTTGATTGTTGGACAAATTGAAACCATTGTTGATACATCACGTACATAACGTGATTACTCAAACATTTCTCATATTTTTAATTTTAAAAAAAAGACCCACTTAAGCTGTCTTAACTGATTTGCATTTTAGTTGTGCTGTTTAATTATATTTGTGTTTTAAAAATCGCCTGTGACTGAATTTGGGGCGGATATATTTTTTAAGGGTAAAAGCAGAAATGCTTACTTGAAAAGGCAGCTCTTGATATTAGGAAGCTCATAAGTGGCTGTGTTTAAAATTTGTGTTTTTGTAGTTTTCAGATTACATGTTCAATATGGGTTTTATTCGTTCAAAATAGTTAAATGTGTTCATAACTTCATTAGGAAGCCTGAGAGTTACTGGATCCAAGCAAGCAGTTACTGGAACACACCCTGTCAAAATAAGAGTTCCTGGATCCTGTTCCAGCAGGATACAGCACAAATTAAGCCTTGAGAGAAGGTGGGTTTGGACGAAGAAAAATAAAATAAAAACTAAACAAAGGTCAGTAGATGTGTTGGGTCAGAAAGCGAACCAGACGGCATGGTGGCGGGAGATTTGAAGTGTGGGATATTTCTCGGAAAAAGAAGAAGGACTTAAATAGCAAATCAGATGACAGCGATAGCATCAGAGAAGAGCTAGCAAAGAGAACAAAAGAAGAGCATAAAGTAATCTTTAGACTAACGCAAGATGGGGCTACATTTGGCAGCTGGAACCCAATACAGTTAAACAAAAGCAATAAATAAAAAAATAGGAGATGTGAAAAGTACTAGAGTTCTAAGGAACAGGACTCTGATGATTTTTTGTAAAGATGCAGGACAAAAGGAAAAAGCAATTAGGATGGACAAACGGAATGGTAAACATGTACAATGCTCTCTTACTAATGATAGCCTTGTCAGGGGTGTTGTCACAGGAATCCCAGTAAAGATGTCAACTGATGAATTTAAAGCAAACATTTCTAACACTAAAGTAAAGGAAGTCAAATGCATGAAAACAAACAGTGATGGAATCAAATGTGACAGCCTGCTAATTACCTTTGAAGGAAATAAACTCCCAGAAAAAGTTTATGTAGGCTACATGTGCTATGATTAGGGATGTCCCGATCAGGTTTTTCTGGCCCCGAGTCCGAGTCCAAGTCCTTTAATTTTAGGAATTGGCCGATACCGAGTCCCGATCCGATACTTCTAAAATACATTTTTAAAATGAAGGGAAAAAAAAGAAACAGATCCAGATGTCCCTTAATTTTTATTTTATTTACCTTAACATTTAACAGAGTACTTCTGTGAGGTAGATTGAACAATCAAGTAATAAGATTTAAAATAAAATTCTTCACATTGAAGTTTAGTGCAACAATATGAAATAAAAATGTCTAATTTAAAATAAGCAGCTCAACTTAAAATACCAGAACATGACCAGAACATGACCAGAACCTGACCACAACCTGACCAGAACATGACCACAACCTGGCCAGAACCTGACCAGAACCTGGCCAGAACCTGACCACAACCTGACCAGGACATGACCACAACCTGACCAGAACCTGGCCAGAACCTTAGCAGAACCAGAACCTGAGCAGAACCAGAACCTGAGCAGGCATGTAAACAAATAAGAAACTTAAAGTGTCCGTTTTATAAAATAAGGCTAGTAACATGCTTTTCTGAACAGCACTCCTTAACTCTCCTCCTGTGGCTTCACAGAAGGAAGTGTATGTTTTTCTTTATGAGATAAATATAAATTATAAAGTCTCTTGCAGCGTGAGCTGGGCTGGGTTGTCTGGTTAAACTCTGTGTATTGTGTCGTGTTTGTTTCTGATGTGCCTAATCAGGTTTGTTGTGTTAAATGCAGCCTTTTCCTTACCTCCTCTTGAAATACGAACTTTCCATTTGTCATCCACTTTAAAATATCTCCACACGACAGACATCGCTGCCTCCACTTCAAGTTAATGCCGCGTTCCGCTTCTTTTTTACGACAGTCACCGCTTTACGGCAGGCACTGCTTTACGGCAGGCACTGCTGCAAAACTATTGTGCATGTTTTGTTCCGAGACAATTTGACTCTGTAACTCAACATACAGTTAATATAATATTCCCGTTTGTGTTTAGAATAAATATACACATATATATCCGATCCCTGATCGGTGTGTAACGCCCGAGTCGAGTCTGAAATCACGTGATCGGGACCGATTTCCGGATCACGTGATCGGCTCGGGACATCCCTACTTTTCAGTATAGAGTCACAGTTTTTTACCCACCCACTTCTTTTATGTTGGTCTGGAGTGTCTCAGCAGGGGCAGGTAAGCAGGAGATAGAAAGATTTATGTGTGATCAGAGAGTCCGAGATGGAGGTGGGGGTACGGCTTTATTTGCATATTTCATGTTGGTGTAAACATGGTCTAATGTGTTATTTCCTTGTGTAGGAATGATCACATGCTGATAAAAACTTGGCAGTGTCTCTTTCAGATTTACGTGGTTAAAATCACCTGCTACCAAATAAAAAGATTCTGGGTGTTTGTTCTGAAGTGAGCTTATATTATTTAGCTCCTTCAGGGCATCTTTAGTATCAGTGTCTGGAGCTATGTAAACAGCTATTATAAACACTGCCATAAACTCGCGGGGTAAATAATGTAGTAGACACTTCACAGTTACTGCAGTTGCTCTAAAGCCTCAGAGCATGTACTGTTTATCAGCGTGCAGTGTGTGGACCAAACTTTGTTTGTGTAAACACACACTCCCCCTCTGCGCATTTTTCCAGTTGGTTCACTGCAGCAGTCCCCTCAAAGAAAATGTTTGTTGTCCAGTTGAAACACTGAGTCTGGCATGTTGCTGTTTAGCCATGTTTTTGTGAAACAAAGTACAGTACCGCACACGTTCCCTCATCTTCTCTGAGGTACTCACACTCAGTCGAAGCAGATCCATCCAAGTAGCGGATGTTGGACAGAAAGAGAGAGGGTATCGGGAGTCTGCCAGACCTAGCATTATCTTTCTACCTCACCAACACACCAGCCCGGCAACCTCTCCTCTTACCCCGGGTACAACACCTCCTCTTTCCATATGAGCACTGCTGTCTCCACACTGATGTTTGTAAAAGTTACAGTCTGCTGAGCGTAGCCTTAAAATTGTTGTTGATTGTTGATTGCTGCTGCATTCAGTGTTAAATCCTCTATAATACTCATAAGTTTGGTTTGTATATAATTCACATGCTTAATGCGTGCAGAGTCAGATTCAGAGTTAGTCTCAAATCTCCTGAAAACCGAGATCTCACTAGGAGCCTGTGAAGCTGCAGCTGCTCTGAGTGCAGCCATCTTGGCCACATTTCTGGATGAATATGATCTAAAAAATCATCAGCTTTTTGTACAAGTCCTAAAAGTAGATAAAGAAAGCCCAGTTAAACAAATGCAACAAAAAATTATACTTGGTGATTTATTCATTGAGCAAAATGATCCAACATTCATATCTGTGAGTGACAAAAGTATGTGAACCTCTGGGATTAGCAGATCATTTGAAGGTGAAATTAGAGTCAGGTGTTAAAGATAGCAATGATAATGTTCTAACAAGTGAGGCAATTGTGACGGGAAGATGGAAGGAGTTCTTCGAGGAGCTAATGAATTAAGAGAATGTAAGAAAAAGAAGAGTAGAGGTCACAGAAACTGTGGACCAGGAAGTGGGAAAAAGATTAGTAAGGGTGAAGTTCAGAAAACTCTCAAAAGAATAAAGAAGGGGAAGGCAGTAAGTCCTGATGACATACCAGTGGATGTTTGAAAATGTCTTGGAGAGACGGCAGTGAGGTTTTTCACCCAAATATTCAATGGCATATTTGAAGGTGAGAAAATGCCTGAGGAATGGAGAAGTGTACTGGTGCCCATTGTTAAGAATGAGGGTGATGTACAGAGTTGTAGCAACTATAAGGGCATTAAGTTGATGAGTCACATGATGAAGATCTGAGAGAGAACTGTAGACGCAAGACTTAGATGAGAGGTGACAATTTGTGAGCAGCTGTAAGGCTTCATGCCAAGAAAGAGCACCACAGATGCCATCTTTGCTTTGAGGATGCTGATGGAGAAATACAGAGAGGGTCAGAAATAACTCCACTTCGTCTTTGTGGATTTCGGGAAAAAAAACATATAACAGGAGGATGTCATCACTTTCTTTTTTGTCTGTGGTACACATGTGCATTTTTTAAGGAAGCTGAAAGGGAAAGACAAGCAGTGTAGAGTAAGAGCATTTTAAGAAAAAGTTGGGAGCAGGGAAACACAGTGGCTCAGTTGGTAGAGCTACCTCGATAACAACATCAAGTTCACCAGGGAGGATGCAAACAACAACAAGCTGCCTTTCTTGGACTGTTTGGTTCACATGGAGGGAGAGGACAGTCTCAACATTGAAGTTTACAGAAAACCAACCCACACAGACAGTATCTCCTGTTTGACTCTCACCATCCACTGGAGCACAAACTTTCTGTCATCAGAACCTTACAGCATTGGGCTGAACACATCCCCCCAAAGACAGAAGGGAAGGAAAAGGAACAGAAACACATCAATAAATCTCTCCAAACATGTGGATATCCCAACTGGGCTTTGTCAAGTCAGCAAAGAAATCTACTAAACACAATAATGAACAGAAAAAGTCAAACAGACGAAAAAACATTGTCATTCCTTATGTTGCTGGAGTCTCAGAGAATTTCAGAAGGATTTTCTACAAACACAACACCCCAGTACATTTCAAACCCAGCAGGACTCTCAGACAGAGGCTGGTGCACCCTAAGGACAAAACCCCCACACACAAACAGAGTGGTGTAGTTTACGCAGTCCAATGCAGTGAGGACTGTCCGGACCTCTATGCAGTATTGGGGAAACTAAACAGCCTCTCCACAGACGAATATCCCAACACAGGAGAGCCACCTCCTCTGGACAAAACTCAGCTGTTCATCTCCACCTCACGGACAAGGGACACTCATTTGAGGACCATAATGTGGAAATTTTGGACCGGGAGCACAGGTGGTTTGAGATGGGGTGTGAAGGAAGCTGTTTATATCAAGAAAGAATGGCCCTCGCTTAATAGAGGAGGAGGACTGAGATTTCAACTTCCCAAGACTTATAACGCAGTTTTGGGGCTGATTCCCAGACCATACCTGTCAAGTCTCCCGTTTTGGTCGGGAAACTACCGGATTTTACCCCTCTTTCCCATCGTCATCCCGAATTATTATGTAAGAATTATGAGGAGGTCAATATTAATACTGATCTCCTTTTTATCTTAATTAATCTACTTATTCAGATTGAATAGTAAATTCACGGATTCTGTTCTTTTTCAGTTTACCCAATATTTCTGTGATCTTTATGATGGATAAATACACAAAGCCATTAAGTGACAAAGACGTTAACTTAGTTTGATATGTCAAAGAGACACTATCATTTATTTAAAATAAATCAACTAAATTAACACCATTACACTTGATTGACATGATTTCACTTTCTTTCAAATTAATACGTCAGCACACTTGAATCATAACACAACAGACATAAATATTGGATGTTAACATATTTAGTCTGTGGGCTCTTCAGCTTAAAATAGTTTCCAGCTTAGATAGAGAGGGAAAGATTTAGGAGGAGAAATGGAGGAAGAAAAGTTAAGAGTCAGGGAGTTATCTTGATGTGTTTAACCAGAAGCATGGCAGCTCTCCGGCTGAACTCGGCTACACGTTGGTACCCTTGGCAAAGCATTTGACGACTTGTTACCTCGTGAAGATGGTCAGTCTCCCTCGGTCCAGTTTGGTCAGTTCGTTTACCATTCTCAGCGTCTCCAGACGTGCGCCTTGACTCGAACCGAAAGTAACGGCAGCTCCTGGTGTTGTTTTCAAGATAAGACGTTCCTTAAAGGAATGTCAATAAAAGAGAGCTTTTCAGCTGTTGAAGATGGCTTATAACTTGGCATGTTATAAGTCTTTAACTGAATGACATGGTCATTAGCGTGTTGACCAGACGATCATCAGTTCTTTGGGGAACCTCATCAGGGGTTGAGGACCTCAGCAAACTCTAAGGAAAACAGGAAGTCAGAGCTCTTTTAAGGCTAACTTGACCTAGAAAGACGTAGCTCTTTCTCATTCGGTCTGTTAGGCCAGGAGCCACTGAGAGGAGGCATAAGTTAGATTAAAAATGTCAGAAAGGATAAGAAAGTTAGTTTAAGACGCCAGTCTCATGATACAGCAGATTTAGAACTTTCTTAACTCATTACCAACATTGTTGTATGAATAAACAAACGTCATCAGAGCATAACATATGGGACCTATTAATGATAATAGCTTGATTATTAAATAGGACAAAAACAAAAGTCTCTGGGTGTCTAGATTGTCCTGAGCTCAAGCTAAAATGAATGAGATAAAGTGTTCCTTTTATCTTCACATGCAAGTTCGAGAGGAGAGGAGAAATCCTCCATGTACAACATTTTGAATTAAGCAGAGTATTTGATTTATCTGACATTAAAATGTACTGATGCTCTTACAAATAAAATTATTCATTTGATAACATTTGAATTAACAAAATTAAAAGAAGTCTCTGGATGACTTAATTGCACCTTTGACACAGCAGTGAAACACAGTTTAACTCTCACAGAATAACACAGCTTAAAAGCACACATCATGAAAATGACAAAAGTTATTCTTTTGATCACATCAGCCTAAAATCAAAGATAGAAATAGTCTCTTTTGGTGACTATATTTATCAGATTACAGTTTAATGAATGATTTTGTAGTAAATGTCTTGCTTTACTGAGAGGTCAGTAAAGGTCATCACTGGACAGTCCAAAAACCTTAATTTGACCCTGGGTAGGTCCACTACAATTATTTTCCCGGAAATTTCCCATATTATAATATTATATTAAAAAAAAAACATTCCAGTGCCTCTGTCACTAGTCTTGCGAGAACTGCCACCTGCAGTAGCCTCGGTGGCAGTTCTTGCGATGTTAGTGCTGGCAGGGGGAACAAACCCGGAAAAACACATCAGAAATGGATGAATGTAACGAGAGAGAAGGCATCCCTGCCAAAAAAGTTAAGACTTCATGTAAATATCTTGAAAAATGGGACAGCGAATTTAAAGAAGAGTAGGGTGGGGCACAATTACGCGTTTTGTAAGATTTGTAACTGTGACTTTAGTGTCTCTCATGGGGGAAGGAACGATGTCCGTCAGCATTGAAAAATCCGTCAAGCACAAACGCGGGCTAGAGGCAAGAATGTTCACAGCATTTCAATGTCAACAAAGGTAGGCATATCAGATTGTGATCACATAACTGGTTTGTAAGTGGCTGATAGGTAGTTATTTTAGATTTCTTGTAAACCTGTCTTAAAATGTAAGGGGTCCTGGACTTTGGTTGGGCTAGTGCAAGGGTCTGCAACCTGCGGCTCTGGAGCCACATGTGGCTCTTTGCTCCCTCTTTAGTGACTCTTTCAAGCTTTGGCTAAAACTGACATAAAACTGAATTTTATTGGTGGTACAAACAACAAAAAAGAATGAATTCAAACAGATTTGATGCCATTTCTTTTACAAATATACAAGATATAAGATACAAGAGCTTTTATTAACATTGCACCAGTTCTCACCAATACAACGTGATAATGTATACACAGTCATCCAGAAGAGGGGTAGAGAATGTAAAGCTGCTGCTTATTCAAACACATGACATGTTCTTCAGCGCGGCCTCTCTCATCCGTCACGGGATGAAGGTCAAATCAGATATGGAAAAAGGAAA
>JBBPBX010036391.1:8520-31506 GCA_038048925.1 Garcialebias charrua | reverse complement strand
TAAATTATCTTGAGCCAAGAAGCCACGACTGTCACGACTTCTGCCGACGAAAGCGAGTATCACCGACACCGACAAGGTAAACACGCGTGGAGTCCAGCTTGGACTTGCGGGACCGACGACTCGTCAGTCTAAAGTTGACCACAGCTCTTTACCAGAACCAAGGCGGACGTCTTAAGGTAAAGGAGCAGCTGTTTGCTTGCTGGAGGTGTGATGATATCTTAGCTGGACGCGTACGGAAGAGTGTCATCTGGTTTCATAAATGCAAGATAAACTTCCTCTCTTAACCTCCCAATTCTTCTTAAATCTTTCCTCCTATTCTTTCCCCTCTCAATCTAAGCTGGAAACTATTTTAAGTTTAAAGAGCCCTCAGACTAAATATGTTTACATCCAATATTGAAGTCTGTTGTGTTGAATTTAAGTGTGCTGACGTTTTAAATTGAAAGAAAGTGAAATCATGTCAATCAAGTGTAATGGTGTTAATTTAGTTGA
Organism: Garcialebias charrua; assembly: GCA_038048925.1. Lineage (NCBI taxonomy): Eukaryota > Metazoa > Chordata > Actinopteri > Cyprinodontiformes > Rivulidae > Garcialebias > Garcialebias charrua. Next base: position 31,017 of record JBBPBX010036391.1, on the reverse strand, counting down.
TTCATTTTAAATAAATGATAGTGTCTCTTTGACATATCAAACTAAGTCAATGTCCATTGTCACTTGGCTCTGTTTATTTATCCATCATAAAGATCACAGAAATATTGGGTAAACTGAAAAAGAAGAGAATCCGTGAAATTACTATTCAATCTGAATAAGTAAATTAATTAAGGTAAAGAGGTCAGTATTAATATTGACCTCCTCATAACCCCTTACAACAGTAATAAAAATATAAATTAAATAAAAATATAATTTCTTACTTGGAGGTGGTCAAAGCCGCTGCTGCGTCCCGTGTTAGCTCCCTTGTTAGCTTCTGGAGCTAGCCAGGCCGGAGGTGTTCTCGCGGCGGCCTGGCACCATCGGCGATAAATCTGCAGCTGCCTGGGACATCCACAAAGTTCACAGAGACGTTTCCAGCTCGTAATTAATCCATATGAAGCCATCCTGGTCACCAGTCTTCCAAACCTGGCTGTCTGCAGCCGTAACTATGACCTAAGATGGCGTCCGGTGTTAGCTTCTGGAGCTAGCCAGGCCGGAGGTGTTCTCGCGGCGGCCTGGCACCATTGGCGATAAATCTGCAGCTGCCTGGGACATCCACAAAGTTCACAGAGACGTTTCCAGCTCGTAATTAATCCATATGAAGGATCCTGGTCACCAGTCTTCCAAACCTGGCTGCCTGTAACCTAAGATGGCTGGCCTCCGGTAACTGGAGACCTTCTTCCTGTTATGACCGACCTTCTTCCTGTTATGACCGGAAGTTGCGTAATTATTGCGCAATCATGACAAAAATGATCAGAAATGATCATTTTTATCATAATTATTATTTATAAAGCCTTTAAAACAACCACAGCTGCAACAAAGTGATGTACACATGAAATTAAGAACATTTAAGCACAAAAAAAATAATAAAAAAAAAAACTTTTTTTTTTTTCAGTAATGTCATATTTTTATTAAATATGATACGTTCGTAGGTCCGGGACGCCGTAGGTCGATGGAGTCGTAGGTCGGGGGTTTGCTGTATTTACTTCATTAAAAAACAGTCCTTGTGCCAAAAAAATGCACCCAGTGGTTTATTTACTCTAAGTAGATTTATTTGTCTGTGATTAAAAACGCTCCGTTTCACACTTCCTGCGGTTTGTAACGTCACAAACCGTAGCCAATCAACTCAAACCTGAGTCCAGCCCCTCACCTAGCAACCCCTGGTGATGCTCCACCCACTTGAGTATAAAAGATGTCACGGTTGCCTAGCGGTTTAGGAGCTGACCTGGCGGTCATTTATTTAGCCCCTGGGGGGCTAGGGGTTTGCCCTGCTCCAGCCATGCAGCACATCTCGAGTAAAACCAGAATGTTTTATTACCTTGTTTGAATGAACTCTGTCACGTTGAAACTGTGCACACACACTCTCGCGGTTTGGACTTGTTTCTTATATGATGAAGGACTACTTTTGCACAACTGTCAGTTTGGTTGAGCGGTTACGACACTTGAGCGCCACGCAGGAGAGCGGAGATCGCATCCTGTCAACGGCATCTTTTTTTTTCCCCCTTTTTTTAAAGCCTTTTGTTTCGGAGAAATCGGGGTGAGACTAGATATATACATCGACATAATAATACTTTATAATTGTTATTTTTACGTTTTAGTTCAATTTTTAGTGTAATATCGCTCCCAACGCGCAGCCGGCAGAAAACTGTGCACACACACACACTCTCTCTCGCGGGGCGACAGTCTGTACCATCAAGCACCACTGATCGATATATTTTCAGATTAGCAACTTATTTATTTTAAGAATACCTTTCACTTCATCAAAATCTAATCAAAACTTCAGCGTTCTAAATGTAGGTGGTTGTGATTATTTCTTATACGATGAAAGACTGCTTTTGCATAACTACCTGGTTGGCCCAGAGGTAGTGAACCGGACTCGTAATCCGAAGGACACGGGTTCGCGTCCCGGTCGCGGCATCCTTTTTTTTTTTTTAAGCCTTTTGTTTTGCAGACGGCCGGCGAAGACACCATTTGCGTGCGGGAGTTGTTGGGAGCTACTGACTTTTGAGGTCCGGGGGTCCGGTCAAAGGTTGCCTCATGCGGATAAATTAACTGGAGTGAGACATTCTGTGAACTTTGTGTGTGGACTGAAGCAGTGATCGCTCCCAAAAGCGCCGCTCGGAGGAGGAAAAGCTATCATTAGCCTCGGAGCTAATGCTAAAAAAAGGAGCTGCAAATGGCAGCGCGCGCAGAGGGCTTTTGGTAAGTTATCTTAAGCTACTAGCACTAACAGTAAGTCAAATGAGTAATAAAAAAGAGCTAATTTTAAAATAACAACATATTAGAGATACTGGCTGTTACAGAGGGCGTAGTTAATGTAAATAGGTCTTTGTAGGGCGTGTCTTTCAGACCTCATTATTCATAAACCGGTCGTTTAGAACGGAAGTGAAATTTGGCAGAATTAGAAAGGGGATATTTTATTATATAAGCATTATTTTGTGTATAAAATTGACTGAAAATGGTCTGGATAGCCCACAGATAAACCACAAAAAATTATATATCCTACATTTGGTCCCCTTTAAATCAGAAATGTACAGACAAAACACGTTTACTCAACAATTTAGCAAGGGTTAACTATGTTAGCTGTGTTAGCCTACATGATGCAGTTTGGTGAACTGAAAACAAATACAGACTTACCTTCAGAGTTATTTATGTAGTTGGAAAAGCGCACATCTAAGAAAGACAAAGGATTTAAGCTTTATGTGCACATAAAGCTTAAATCCTTTGTCTTTCTTAGATGTGCGCTTTAGACAAAGGTCTGAATAATTCTGTACACATCATTGACTGTCGGCAAGTCCTCCAGAGATTGTGTAAAGATCGCCATCCTGTGGCTGTGAACCAGAAGTGCGCCATCTGGCCCATGAATACGGAAGTGCTAGAAAGGAAGTCCGTGGCATATAGCCTATTAACTGATGAAGGTTGTTTAAATGCTGCTGCTGTTAGCGGTGTTTGCAACAAGCTGCTTTTCTTGCTTGTAGAAGATGTTCACGTTCAGATTATGTCGTTTCAAGAGCGTTAACAAGTCAGACATGTTGTCTGCTGCAGATCCAATCTCTGTGAAACAATGTCGACTCACAGCTTTGGATTTGTTCACGTCTTTTAACAAGAAAGCCATAATGTTTACAAACAGGAGACCGCAATGAGATGCTAGGCTGCTAAATGCTACGCGTGCTGCAAGATAATAGCGCCGTGCTGAAACACGCCTAGGAATTTTAGTTCTGCGGCGCATATTCTCCCGTTAATAACATTTAATGAGTGAAAAAATAACTGAAACGGTACGCAGGTGGACCGAACCGAACGTGCCGTACCGAAACGGTTCGGTACACCCATGTGTACCGTTACAACCCTACCATCTTCTGTCTGCATATACATTAACACCAACATTTTTTTATTTATTTTTTTCTTCTTTCGGCTTTTTCCCTGCGTTAGGGGTCGCCACAGCGATCTAGTCGCACGAAGATTTGGCAGCTGTTTTTACGCCGGATGCCCTTCCTGACACAACCACAGACCACCGAGCAACCACAGCCCTCTGTGTGGAGCAGAGAGCTGATATCTAGGGTTCCCGGGGGAGCAGATGGTGTGGGTTAAGGGCCTTGCTCAAGGGCCCAGAGTGGGGCAGATGAGGGTGGAGACAAGTGTGACCGCTTCACTTATCCCACCCACATCTTTGATGTTTGTCGGTACCGGGGCTTGAACCGGCGACCTTCCGATCACAAGCGCACCTTCTTAACCTCTGCGCCACCACTCCCTACATTAACACCAACATATTACTACAAAAAACAATTTTAAAGGCAGAAAAAAAAATCTAGTTATTCTGTTCTGAACAACGTGATAAGTAATTTCTTAATATGACCCTTTTAAATTTAACAAAGTTAATTAACAGCTAAATCACCCTTCCAGTGTCAACCTTTAGGAGTTTTACCGCCGTTATAAATGACAATTTATAAACTTTATTGTTGCTAAAAAAAAATACTTGAACATTAAAATCCACATGATTGGTAATAATACAGGCAAACCGCCTGTTATAGAGAAGGCAGCATTTATATTTCATAATTATTTTTACACCGTATGTCCTTCCTGACGCAACCACAGACTTCTGTGTGAAGCAGAGAGCTGCTATCTAGGGTTCCCAGAGGAACAGATGGTGGAGGTTAAAGCCTGGTTTATGGTTGACGCGTCGCATAGGGCGCAAGTGTGCACGTGCCAAAAGTGACGCAATACCACCGTCCCGCCCCTGCGCGTTGGCCCCGCGCGTCGGTTTGGCGCGTGTTGTGCACCTCTGATTTTTTGAAACTCCGCAAGGCTAGTGCGCGCACCGTGGGCGCTACTTTGATTGACAGGTCGGGTGGGGACCTCACCCGACAGCCTTCACGCCAGAGCCTGCAGCTGTCTGCGCCGCTGTGGTCGTGGAGAAGGGGTTGCGACGCATGGAGGAATGTTTTGTATGTGACAAAAATGTACTAAATTCCCCTTCTTCATCTGGACTTTTCTTTTTTTTTGCCAAAAGTCAAGTGATTGCTTCCTCCTCCGCTCCATGCATTAAAACCGCAAGACACAATAACTGTTGTTCTATTATGATTTGCTCTAATAAAGACAACAGTTCAGCACGCGAATGGAAAGCCATTTTTTGTTGTTGTGCGATTTCAAACAGTTCTTCTTCTACGGTAGATTTCTTCTTCTAGACCCTTTCTTGCAACATATGCACAGGTTTAGGGTACTGCCACCTGCTGGTCAGTAAAAGAACAGCACTTTGCCATGCGCCACCGTGCGACACTGTAAACGCATGAAGCTGACCTAAGTGCGACTATAACCGAGCCTTAAGGGCCTTGCTCAAGGGCCCAGGGTGGAGCAAATGAGGGTGGAAGCAAGTGTGTTTCACCATTCCCACCCACATGTTGATGTTGTCAGTACCGGGAGTTGAACCGGCGATCTTCCGATCACAGGCCCACCTTTTCCAACCTCTGCGCCACCACTCCTACAATAATGATTTCATGCAGTGTAGGATTTAAATTAGAAGATATTTATGATGAACTACAAACACCTAAAACTGACCCCTTCACAGAGAGAACATTTGGAGGGTTTTGGAAAATTAAAAAAAATCACACATTAAACAGACACACATTTGTTATAGTTTTGTTCAAATATGCCTATTGTAGTATCCTGATGCATGTTCTATAATCCAAGTAGGGGGAAAAAAAGTTAAGTCTGGTACTCTGGACGTTTATACAATGTTTTGTATTTTGAACCCGTCCAGAGGACCCTCTCCAGCTAATAGCACAGGGGTCATCAACCTTTTTGAGACTGAGAACTACTTCAGTGGGACAAATTTGCACAGCTCACCTGTAATTATAGTATTAATAATAATACATTTACACACGTGAATACATGACTGCCTGATCACATCTGATGTGATCAGTATTATTAAAGACTCCACACAATGATTATCAGTAATGATTTAGCTTGGTAAATATGATAAATTATTATTGATAATTAGTGATTAGAACTCTCAATAGAGAACTTGAATCTTCAGTTTCAATATTTTTGGGCTCTTCTGTACAACTGTAAATTGTAGCTGTGACTGGCAGTGTGGAAGGTTGTTTGTCTCTTTGTCTGTCTCTCTGATGGACTGGAGACCTGTCCTGGGTGTCCCCTGCCTTCACACAAAAGCAGCTGAGATTGGTTCCAGTACTAAACAAGGGGGCATAACAGATGATTTATTAACTGATATTTAAACATAAAACACTATTTCTTTTATGTTAAACTCAATCTGTAACATTTGAAAATAATTGTGTTTTATAAATATTTCATTAACTGTTTTGTAGGAATGAACACATTTGTAACATTCATTCAAAATATGCCTTTTACTATTAACAAATCTGTAGAATTTTTTAAGAACCTATTAAGAATAAAATCTTCCAATCAAGCCCTGTTTGCACTAACTGTTGTGTTTGTAACATTTCAGATTAACTCTTAACTCTTGCTGATAGAAAATATCAGCAATGTAATGTACCGTAATAAACAAAGTGACATTTTTAAAGGAATCATGTGACTGTAGTAGTGATCCTCAGATCTGCATTTTTAATAATAATTATTTTATTTATAAAGCCCTTTAAAACAACCACAGCTGCAACAAAGTGTTGTACATATAAAATAATTTTAACTAATCAAAGCATATTTTACTCTTTTAAATAAATTATTTTCCACATATTTCATCATTGCTTCTTTCAAGAGCTCCATACCTGAAAATGCCTCGTGAAAAACATCTGCCTGCTCAAAGCTGCCTCTGACATTCTTCTGCCTGTTGCGAGCCACCAGGGGGCTAGTTAGCATTGAAGCTAGTGTGTTAGCTGATGAAGTGTTGCTCCACGTTGTGTTTTGCTGTAGCACAGCCACTGATGAGATGCAGACACACTTGTATTTCAACACTGTGAAAGACCTTTTCCTCCAAGTCACTGTGCAAATGTGTTTTCTTATGTTTTTCTTCCATTTTCCCCTCTGGGAGGTAAAACTAGCTTGTAGCTGCGCTGCTGCAGAAATGAGGAGTGGTCTGATTCTGAACTTTGACCCTTGGCAAGATTGCTAAACTGTATACACAAAACTATTTCTTTTTTAAAGTTTTATTAATTATTTTCATTTCAAATATATACATCATTGCAAATGTTATTTCTTAAATTTAAAAATATAATGACCGTATTTTCCGGTGTATAGGTCGCACCTTTTTATGGTTTTTTTCTAGGCCTGTGACCTATACATTGGTGCGACCTATATATGGCTTGTTATCACTTTCGGCGAAACAAATTTTTAAATCCAGCTCATTTCACAATTACGTTCATTTATTAAGGAAAAGTTCAGCTCAGACACATATTTGCTATAATTTTTATCAAACAAATAATTGTTTTTAAGTGTTAATCTTCTTAAAAGCCTTGCTGTGCGCTCCTGTGGCAGACATTTGCAGCAGAGCTAAACGTAGGTGCGACAAATACACCGGTGCAACCTATTTTTCCAATCTATTGGTGATAATTGGATGGTGCGACCTATACACCAGAAAATACGGTAATGACTTTTTTTTAAATTTTTTTTTTATGTGGTGTGCCTTGATGAGTGCTATTTTTAGAACATGCCCAGCGGGCACCTCGTGGTCCCTGTGGGCGACCAGGTGCCCATGGGCACCGCGTTGGTGACCCCTGCTGTAGCATCACCTGCGGGGCCACGCCTCGTCCTCGTCTCCCTCAGGTGGTGGAAGAGTCAGTGAACATCCTTCTGTGGGCTCAGCTTCTCTGACAGATGTTTTTAAACATCTGCCAGCTTCAATATGGTCTCCAGTTCTTTTTCAAACTCGTTTCTGACAAATATATCCTTTTATTTTGAGCACCGCTCTTGAACTTCTATCACGACATGTGGACAGCTGTCAGTCAATCATTGAGGGACATGCCTCCATTCTAGCAACACACATTCTGATTGATCAGCTCATGGCCAATGAGCCCACGTGGGTCACTTTTTATTTGGATCAGCACCACAAACATGCATCTGAAATGAATGACAGAAAACCTGACAAGTTACAAAACAATGCCCATAATTCCCAGACGTCGTCTGCCACAGGTCCGTCTCCTTTTGAGGTGTCTCTAGGCTACTCTCCACCATTTTTCCCCTCACAGGATTAAGATATAACCACTCCATCAGTCCAGCATCACATTAGGAGGTCTCGCAGAATCTGGCACCAAAGGGCAGCTCCTCAGAGAACGAGCGACCAAAATAAAAGGATCGCTGACAGACGTTGATCCACAGCTCCTGAGTATAAGGTGGGTCAGCAGCTATGGCTTTCTACAAAAGACATTAACCTAGAAAACTTGCCCCCTGGTACATTGGCCCTAGCCTGGCCCTCGCCTTCCTGCACAGCTCCGCTCAATTCTCATTTCCCTTCACTGCACAGTCTGGGATTTCTCCCATTAACAACCATTTCTCCGGTAGATTTTTGACCGGACCAATCAGAGAACAGAAGGGGCGGAGTTTTGGCCCCTAACCCACGCCCCCACCTGTCCCAGCGCGCAGAGCCCTATAAAAGGGCTTTGCCAGCACGCAGTCAGCGAGCAGCGGCATGTTCTCATTCAAAGCGATGCAGGACTGTTTTATATGTGATATAAATGTATTAATTTCCCCTTCTTAATCCCTTATCTGGAGTTTTCTTTTGTTTTTTTGGCCAAAAGTCAAGTGATCGCTCCCTTCTCCCTCCTCCTCCTCCTCCTCTCTCTCCGCTACAAGGAAATGGCTGAGGTTGTCACGAGAGAATTAAACTCGGGTTTTACGTTGCTGCCCGAGTCCCTGCAGATTTTCTGGTCTTCTGGTGAGCTGGACCAGCGATCCATGGTTTTATTTTATTTTATTAAAACGTTTTAATAACATATAAACACAATATGCATTGCGGCAGCCGACAGCGAGAGGGAAGCTGCAGGGGGCGGAGCAGTTGTCAGTCAAGTTCAGCAGAGCACGGGGGGTGGCTCTGAGGGGAGGGAGCAGAATGCTTTCCCTGTTCAAAATATCCAATGGTTTTGTTCCTTAGCAGACGCCACGCCTCCAGCAAGAATCGTTTTTCAATGGAGCGGTCCCAGACCCTAGTCTGAAGCGAAGTGAAGGACAAGGGTATGGTTTTAACCAGGCTACATTGGCCCATTTCCCATCACGAAAATCATAAATTCCTCCGCTGTGCGACTACAACTACCTGCCTCAATGAGGATTCACCCTACGTTCCACGTGTCCCTCATCAAACCAGTGGTGTCTAATCCGTCAAGTCCTCCAGCCAATCTTCCTCCCCGTCTGATCAACAATGAGCCTGCCTTTATAGTCAGATGCCTGCTGGATGTACGTCGATGGGGGAGAGGATTACAGTACCTGGTGGATTGGGAGGGTTATGGTCCGGAGGAACGATCCTGGATCCCAAGATCTCAAATCTTGGACCCAGGTCTCATCTCCTCTTTTTACAGGGACCACCCTGAAAAAAGGACGAGATCGCCAAGAGGCGATTCTTGTGTGTGTGTGTGTGGGGGGGCTGTAGGATTTCTGGCTCTGTCAGCCACACTCACTATTTTTTCCACAGCGGTAGCAGTTTCCACAATCAACCACCTGCACCTGATTCTGAGGAACGACTCTGGAGGAGCTTAAAAGCCTCAGCCAGACACTCCTTCGATGCCAGAACATTACAAAGTCTCTGGTATTTGGTGATGAACTGCTCCTAAGAAATATTTTATAGCCCTTCCACTATAATCTTGTTTTTGAATCTCTACAGTGACTTCCTAGTCCTGGACTCCACTCAGCCTTCCTAGGACTTTGGGTTTTGCTGTGAATTCTTATTCACTCAGATTATAATTCACCAAAGAAACTACTCAAGAAAACTACAGCCTGGAAAGAAACCATTTACCTATCTACTAACCTGATCCTCTCTCTCCAACGATCCTCACTTCTCAACCAGGAACCTCCAGCAGAACCAGAAACTCTCCTTCTCTCACGGACTGGCAACAACAAAGACTTTATTTCAGTAAGAAAGGACTACTATAATTTCCTTTAAGAGATCTCAATTTAACAGATTCATTACTCACCATTGTCCTCTTCTCCCTCTGCAGCTCCCGCACCTGTGAATAAAATATTATTTTTGATAACTCTGTTTCTGTTTTTCTGTCCGGTCTGCCACTTGGGGTCAAACTATACTACAAATATGACAAGTTTACCTACAAGAGGACAGAGTTCAAAATAGCCTTGCACATACATTACATTGAAGCTCCGGTCACGAGGGCTGCCCAAGGACAGTATAAAGACGTCCTTTTTTAATAATGCTTATCAGAAAAAGATGAGGTCAAGATGACCTCTACTTTCCAGCTTACAGACAACGGAGAAGGCGGCCTTGGAGTTTATCAGGTGTGCAAGCTCCGTGCTCCTCACAAAGCTCTGAGCGGTCTCTCTTGGGCAGCAAAGCAACTCTCTAATTCACCTAGTTTAAAGAGGAACTTACCCCAAAATTAACTTTTTTAATCTGATAAACTCCCTAGAATGTGTGTAAAATGTTGTATAGCACTATGTTTGTGTTAATTTTCATGTTTGTGTGTATTTCTCTACATTGCTACATTACATTGTGTATATTGCTCTACAGAGAGTGGTGAAGGCTGCACAGAAGTCTGTTGGAGTCAGTCTCCCCACCATCACAGACATTTACACCTCCAGATGCAGGAAAAGAGCCACCTGCATCATGAAAGACCTCACTCATCCAGCACACTCACTCTTTGCCCCACTCCCCTCAGGACGGAGGTTGAGGAGCATCAAGTGTAGAACCACTAGACTGAGGAACAGCTTCTACCCTGAGGCTGTTAGACTCATGAATAAATAAAAATAAAAATAAACACTGCAAAATATCACATCATGCTGATGCTGATCTGTTTTCTTGTTGCTGTGTTCATCTGTGTTCATCTGTGACCATCTGCTCATACAAACTCATGTTCGTGCTGCTGTTTATTCCCACTATATTAGGCTTAGTGTATTACTAGTTGATGTTTTTCTTAGTTAATTCTAGATGTTATTACTGTTTTTTTTTCTCTTGCATTTGTTGTTGGATGTAACTGGGACCCCGTGTACATAATCTCGTTTTCATCACATGTACCACATGCGGTGCAAATGACAATAAAGACTCTCTGACTCTGACTCTGATTTGTTCAAATCGGCAATATTTGGTCTAAAAACATGTTTGCACTAATCCTATGGGTTGAACTGTGGTATTGCAGCCTAATTTTCTTTTTGGTCAACGACTCTCACGGTGACGTGTCTTCGCACTCTGTCGTCACATCTTCTGGTGCGTGAGTATAAAAGTGGTTCAAGCAAAGCCACTCCCCTGCAGAGATCGGGAGTTGGATTAGAGATAGCAACGTAGCATTAGCATTCTGAGTGTGATGTTTCACTGCACGCTTAATAAACATACTGTTTGGAGCTGACATCACTTTATTGCTTAAACCGCACGATACACTTTCTCATACAGCACAACCCTTCATTGCTCCAATCTCTGCACTTTTCCTTTCTGTCTCATAACTGCGCGCTTGCCACACACTCTCTCGTGGTGCGTTCACTGACAATCTGTAAAATAAATGCACAAGCACCGTTGATCTATATCATTTTCAGGTTAGCAATATATTTATTAGCCCAGGCTCAGGGTCGCTGTGCTCCAAGTCTCTCTTGGCTTCTGGTGAGGGAGGGGGTGAAAAGTCCTCCACCTCACTAACGTAACTCTCCATGTTGCATAAATTATGCTAATGCTAGCTGCATGTCACAGTCTCTCGTCTTGGCCACACCTCCTCGCTCTACCCCCCACACCCACTTTGTTGATTTTTTTTAAATCTTGTCTTGGGGTGGAGCTATCGTTTCACAGTGGGGTAAGTTCCTCTTTAACATTGGTTACTAATAAACATCCATCACCTCTACCTAAATTCCCCAGACACTTGTAATTTTGAAAAAAGTAAAATTATGAGAAATAAGTTTTACTTCGTACTTCAAAGCAGAGTACGTTTTATTTTAGACATTAAAGGTGTCGCCGCAAATGAGCAGTATTTAAAATTTGTGATTTTAATGGAATTTTCAAAATAAAAGAAAATAATAGGAAACTGAAATACAAGCCCAAAACCAGAAAAGTTGGCACGTTGTGCAAATCGCAAATAAAAACAGAATACAATGACTTGCAAATCTTTTTCAACCCATATTCAACTGAATAGAATGCAAAGACAATATATTTAATGTTCGAACGGAGAAACTTTATTTTGTTTTGCAAATAACCATTAACTTAGAATTCAATGGCAGCAACACATTGCAAAAAAGTTGGCACAGGGACATATTTACCACTGTGTTACATCGCCTTTCCTTTTAACAACACTCAGTAAACGTTTGGGAACTGAGGAGACCAATTTTTGAAGCTTTTCAGGTGGAATTCTTCCCCATTCTTGCTTGATGTACAGCTTAAGTTGTTCAACAGTCCGGGGTCTCCGTTGTCGTATTTTACGTTTCATAATGCGCCACACATTTTCAATGGGGGACAGGTCTGGACTGCAGGCAGGCCAGGGGAGGACCCGCACTCTTTTGCTACGAAGCCACGCTGTTGTAACACGTGCAGAATGTGGCTTGGCATTGTCTTGCTGAAATAAGCTGGGGCGTCCATGAAAAAGACGTCGCTTGGATGGCAGCATATGTTGCTCCAAAACCTGTATGTACCTTTCAGCATTAATGGTGCCTTCACAGATGTGTAAGTTACCCATGCCTTGGGCACTAATGCACCCCCATACCATCACAGATGCTGGCTTTTGAACTTTGCGCCTATAACAGTCCTGATGGTTCTTTTCCTCTTTGGTCCGTAAGACACGACGTCCACAGTTTCCAAAGACAATTTGAAATGTGGACTCATCAGACCACAGAACACTTTTCCACTTTGCATCAGTCCATCTCAGATGAGCTCGGGCCCAGCAAAGCCGGCGGCGTTTCTGGATCTTGTTGATGAATGGCTTTTGCTTTGCATAGTAGAGCTTTAACTTGCACTTACAGATGTAGCGACGAACTGTAGTTACTGACAGTGGTTTTCTGAAGTATTCCTGAGCCCATGTGGTGATATCTTTTACACACTGATGTCGGTTTTTGATGCAGTACCGCCTGAGGGATCGAAGGTCACGGGCATTCAATGTTGGTTTTCGGCCTTGCCCCTTACGTGTAGTGATTTCTCCAGATTCTCTGAACCTTTTGATGATATTACGGACCGTAGATGGTGAAATTCCTAAATTCCTTGCAATAGCTCGTTGAGAAAAGTTGTTCTTGAACTGTTCGACAATTTGCCCACGCATTTGTTCACAGAGTGGTGACCCTCGCCCCATCCTTCTATGTGGATGACTGAGCATGTCAAGGAAGCTGCTTTTATACCCAATCATGGCACCCACCTGTTCCCAATTTGCATGTTCACCTGTGGGATATTCCAAATAAGTGTTTGATGAGCATTCCTCAAATTTCTCTGTCTTCTTTGTCACTTGTGCCAGCTTTTTTGAAACATGTTGCAGGCATCAAATTCCAAATGAGCTAATAATTGCAAAAAATAACAAAGTTTACCAGTTCGAACGTTAAGTATGTGGTCTTTGCAGTGTGTTCAATTGAATATAGGTTGAAAAAGATTTGCAAGTCATTGTATTCTGTTTTTATTTGCGATTTCCACAACGTGCCAACTTTTCTGGTTTTGGGCTTGTAATTCTGAACTGGACTGCTTTTATCTTGGACACCATCATCACTATGGCGTGCTGGAAAACATTTGTCCTACTGCGTACGTTCTCACCCCACCATGGATACCTCACAGGCTGGTGTGTCGAATCTGGTATGTAATCTCAGAAGCTGAGGTCTTCCAAGAAATTATCTGCGGCTGTTTGGAAGAACTGACATCCCTCCCTCTGCTTGGATCTGGTAGTGGCAAGATAGGCAGGATCTTCCAGATGTCCACGATGAAATGGTGAACAATAAGAGTCCAGTGGTTTAATTATACCAGATTCTCAGACTTCACAGCTTCAAAAACCAACACGTTCAAACGCATCCAGGAGATGGGCTACAACTGTCGGGTTCCTTGGGTCAAGCCACTTCTGAACCTGAGCCAACATAGGAAGCGTCTCAACTGGGCCAAGGAGAAGAAGGGCTGGACCATTGGCCAGTGGTCCAAGGTCCTCTTTTCAGATGAAAGTAAAGTGTGCCTTTCATTCGGAAATCAAGGTCCATGGGTTTGTAGGAAAAAGGGTGAGGAACAGAACCCATACTGCTTGAGGTCCAGTGTGAAATATCCACAGTCAGTCATGATTTGGGGTGCAATGTCCAGTGCAGGTGTTGGTAAACTCTGCTTTCTTAAATCCAAGGTCACCGCTACCAGAATGTTTTAGTACTTCATGACTCCTTCTGCTGAGGATCTGTATGGACATGCAGATTTCATCTTCCAGCAGGACCTGGCCCCTGCCCATGCAGCCAGAAGCACCAAAACCTGGTTTGATGCCCATGCCATCACAGTGCTCGACTGGCCAGCCAACTCACCGGATCTAAACTCCATCGAGAATCTATGGGGTATTCTCAAGAGGAAAATGAGGGGCACCAGACCCAACAACAAAGAAGAGCTGACAGCAAGCATTGAGGAAATCTGGGCTTCCATAACTCCCAGGCAATGCCACAGGCTGATTGCCTCAATGCCACGTCGCATCGAGGCAGTGATTAAGACAAAGGGATACCCAACCAAGTACTGTATTGAAGACTGACATATCATTTTGAAAGTATCATACTTTGATTGATTTGTTGTGATCGTAATTTCTTTCTTTTTTCTGTAAAAAACTGAGAAGAAGTGTGGGCTGATTTCTCTAGGGTATTCAAATTTTTTGAATTCCTGTTCTAGTGGGTTTCATGAGCTGGAAGCCCAAATAATGTAAAAATAAACAAATAAATACTTGAAATTGTTTAAATTGTGGGCCCTGAATCTATCATCTATTAAAGATTAACTTTTTGAATGGAATTATGGAAGTTAAACAACTTTTCCATGAAACTCAATTTTTTTGGAAAGGGTCTGTGGGCATCATCCTTTTTTTAAACTCACTCCTATGGCTAAGATAATGAAATTCATGTAACAATTTATCACAATGATTTTAGGGTGCACGTGACTTTTATTTTAACTTTTTATTTAGTTTTTTACATAATGCCATTGTTCATTCATTCATTCATTCAACCTTTATTTATACAGGCTAGCCTCGTTGAGCCACGGGGACTCATTTACAAGAGGGACCTGTCTCACTCACACCTAGGGACAATTTAGAGTTACCAATCAGCCTAACATGCATGTTTCTGGACTGTGGAAGGAAACCAGAGCACCCGGAGAAAACCCATGCATGCACGGAGAGAACATGCAAACTCCACCCAGAAAGGCCCCCGGACCGGGATTCGAACCGGGGACCTGCTTGATGAGAGGCAGCAGCTCTACCAGTTGTGCCACCGTGTTGCCCAGTTGTGCCACCAACAAGCAATAGTGATGCTCAACCACTACAAACCGGATTCCAAAAAAGTTGGGACACTAAACAAATTGTGAATAAAAACTGAATGCAATGATGTGGAGATGGCAAATGTCAATATTTTATTCGTAATAGAACATAGATGACAGATCAAAAGTTTAATCAGAGTAAATGTAACATTTTAAAGGGAAAATATGTTGATTCAAAATTTCACAGTGTCAACAAATCCCAAAAAAGTTGGGACAAGTAGCAATAAGTGGCTGGAAAAAGGAAATTGAGCATATAACAAACAGCTGGAAGACCAATTAACACTAATTAGGTCAATTGACAACATGATTGGGTATAAAAAGAGCTTCTCAGAGTGTCAGTGTCTCTCAGAAGCCAAGATGGTAAGAGGATCACCAATTCCACCATTGTTGCACAGAAAGATAGTGCAGCAATACCAGAATGGTGTTACCCAGCGTAAAATAGCAAAGACTTTTAAGTTATCATCATCAACCGTGCATAACATCATCAAAAGATTCAGAGAATCTGGAACAATCGCTGTGCGTAAGGGTCAAGGCCGTAAAACTCTACTGGATGCTCGTGATCTCCGGGCCCTTAAACGTCACTGCACCTCAAACAGGAATGCCACTGTCAAGGAAATAACAGAATGGGCTCAGGAATACTTCCAGAAAGCATTGTCAGTGAACACAATCCACCGTGCCATCTGCAGCTGAAACTCTACAGTGCAAAGAGGAAGCCATTTCTAAGCAAGCTCCACAAGCTCAGACGTTTGCACTGGGCCAGGGGTCATTTAAAATGGAGTGTGGCAAAATGGAAGACTGTTCTGTGTCAGATGAGTCACGATTTGAAGTTCTTTATGGAACACTGGGACGCCATGTCATCCGGACCAGAGAGGACAAGGATAGCCCAAGTTGTTATCAACGCTCCGTTCAGAAGCCTGCATCACTGATGGTATGGGGTTGCATGAGCACTTTGCATGTCTGGAAAGGCACCATTAATGCAGAGAACTATGTTCAGGTTCTAGAACAACATATGCTCCCATCTAGACGTCATCTCTTTCAGGGAAGACCCTGCATTTTTCAACAAGATAATGCCAAACCACATTCTGCAGCAATCACAACATCATGGTTACGTAGGAGAAGGATCCGGGTACTGAAATGTCCAACCTGCAGTCCAGATATTTCAACTATAGAGAACACTTGGCGCATCATAAAGAGAAAGGTGCAGCAAAGAAGGCCCAAGACGATTGAACAGTTAAGGTTGGTTTATACTCCTTGTCTTACGTCTTTTACCCCCATTGAGTGAAGAAAGTTGCGCAACTTCTGGCTGCACTCCCGCTGCGATCCTCTGGTGACAGCTCGTCTTTTACATGGCCCCCAAGCAGAACTCCGAGACGCGGACGATGCGGCTCGCTGCGTGTGATTGGTTCAAAGTTTATGGGCGTTTTTTGTTTTTGCTTTGACAGACATGGATAGTTTTGAAGAGAAACGTGTCTGTGCGCGCGCACACGCAAACCGTGCGTCTCTGCAGCCTCAGGGTAGAAGCTGTTCCTCAGTCTAGTGGTTCTACATTTGATGCTCCTCAACCTCCGTCCTGAGGGGAGTGGGGCAAAGAGTGAGTGTGCTGGGTGAGTGAGGTCTTTCATGATGCAGGTGGCTCTTTTCCTGCATCTGGAGGTGTAAATGTCTGTGATGGTGGGGAGACTGACTCCAACAGACTTCTGTGCAGCCTTCACCACTCTCTGTAGCGCTTTCCTCTCTGCAACTGTGCAGCCTCCATGCCACACGTTGATTACAATGAGACAAAGTACTTTCAATTTGTTATCCCAGAGATAGATGGTAAGACTTAGTGGATGAGATTTATTCACTGACCCCATGTTAAATGTAAAGTGAAGCCCTCGTTCTCCTTAGGGCTAGACATCCAGTTTTTAGTGATTCAGTTTCACACACTTTTCAATCAAGTGAATACATTTGGAATTAATATAAAGATAACACACTCAATGCCATTATAAGAATGAGAGCATAGACTAGCTTAATTTTACCTTTAGTCATTCCTCATAAGTATTCATATTTTCCAAGAATAGCACAAACTTATCCCATATCTTTTTAAACACATCATATTTACCCTTAATCATAAATGTAAGTTTCTCCAAGGCAAGAGAGCTCGATAATGTAGACATCCAAGTTTTCATTTGAGGCCTAACTATAGATTTCCAGGCTCTGGCTATACTATATTTGGTCTGGACCAGACAACAAAGTATGGATTTTTGATCACTCTTACTTAATTGGATTTGAGTGGGGACGATTCCTAGGATACACAACCTTGGACACGGATCAATTTTAGTACCGATAATGAATTAAATTTTGTCCAAAACCTCCTTCCAGAATTTCTGAATCTCTGGACATTCCCAAAGAAATGAATCAAAGTGCCTTTATCCCCACATTTGGCACATGTATCAGGATTGTTGGGATTAAATTTGGCCTGGACCAGACAACAAAGTATGGATTTTTGATCACTCTTACTTAATTGGATTTGAGTGGGGACGATTCCTAGGATACACAACCTTGGACACGGATCAATTTTAGTACCGATAATGAATTAAATTTTGTCCAAAACCTCCTTCCAGAATTTCTGAATCTCTGGACATTCCCAAAGACAATGAAACAAAGTGCCTTTATCCCCACATTTGGCACATGTATCAGGATCGTTGGGATTAAATTTATTTAGTAGTGTTGGAGAAATATATGTTCTCATCAGCCATTTGTATTGAATTAATTTAAATTGAGTATTAATAGATTGCGTCTGTGCTTTCAAACATGCCCTCTGCCATTCCTCTACTGATATATTACATTTCAAGTCCTCACACCATGTAATTCTTTTGTGTTCTGAGGAGGTCTAAACTTCATTGTGAAGAATTTATTTCTTATTACTTGATTGTTCAAGCTACCTCACAGCCTTATTTTATAACACGGTGACACTTTAAGTTTATTTGTTGACATGGCTGCTGAGTATTTTAAGTTGAGCTGCGTGTGTGAATGTGAGTATTTTTTAAAATCTTATTACTTGATTGTTCAATCTACCTCACAGAAGTACTCTGTTAAATGTTAAGGTAAACAAAATAAAAATTAAAGGACACCTGGATCTGTTTTTTTTTTTTTTCCTTCATTTTAAAAATGTATTTTAGAAGTATCGGATCGGGACTCGGTATCGGCCAATTCTCAAATTAAAGGACTCGGACTCGGGGTCAGAAAAACCTGATCGGGACATCCCTACATCCCGATACAGCTCTACTTTCATGCGATGCAGAAAAAGCATTCGATAGAGTGGAACATAATTACCTCTATAGAGTTATTTCTCAATTTTGCTTGGGCAGTTATTTCATAAATTGGATTAAAATAATTTATAATAAACCTAACGCCTCAGTTATAACTAATAATTTGTAACTAACCCTAACCCTTCCCAAACGAGTTCAGCTGGACTTCCCGCACGCTCAGCAAACAATCCGCGACTCTTTACCTGGTGACGCTCACGTCTCTGGTGTGGTAAGAGTTGAGAAGTAGTGTGGACACTAACGGATTGGGTGGTCCAGTAGACGTCCAGTTGACTTCAGCGCGTGTTTACTGATTCAATGATACGTGAAGCTCGCCTTTCCCGGCAGAAACAATGCCACGTCCTGCTCAGTTTCAAAATAAGACTTTCAGAAAATAAATTCTAGAGCTCTTGGCTTGAATGAGTTACAGCAAAGCTGAGCTGTAACCCTGGCTGAAAACGTAGGTGTCACGATTTGGCGTGTGGTTGAGGATGAACCCAGTGTGCAGACAGACACTCGGAGGCACGAGTATAAAAATCCAAAAACTTTTATCACAAACTCAAAACATTAACGTGGCACTACTTCACAAAAACTCAAAACACTGTCATGGCAGTGATTCACAGAAACCAGTGACCGTAACTAGAACTGTAGCATTAATATTATAAACTCAAGGACTGACATAGAAGTACTCATGTAACAAAGAAACTGAAGCTGAAGCATGGACACAAGGACACGACACCAGGAAACATGGACGAATGGCCCGGCAATCACACACACACGTCCACAAACTAATATACATGCCCTAATTACCTAAAATCACAAACACCTGAGACATATAAACTAAAACCAGGATGACAGGACTAGAAATAAAACTGAGTAAACAAACATGATTAAACTAGAATAAACAAACATGGACTAAACTAGAATTAAAGAACAGGGCTGGAACCAGAGAAACTAAATAAAACAACATAGATGACTGATAAGAAATTAATAGATAAAAAGGATGTCCACTAGATGGTGCCATCCTTAGATGGTGCCATCCTGACTGTAGGTCTAATTGGCATTTGACCACAACGTTCAACCAGTTTCAGAGAAGAACTTAGTTTGAGTTCCCCCTTTGCACTGAAGCAAGACAGGAAGTTAGGGTTTTATGTGGAGGGCTTGACCTAGCCCAATTCACTCCGCTCATTGGCTGCTCAAAGAAAATAAAGGAGTGACTTTGCAGTTCATAGAGTTGAAAATCTGAAGGACAGGCAGGAAAAACTGTTTAGAGAAACAGACAGATGGAATCGCCAGTAAAGTGATTATTGTGTCTAACTCCTAGACAAAGCGGAGAAGTTTCACTTAACACATACCCTGACCTGTGCCATAGTTTTAAAGCACCATCGTACTGAAGAATAAACCAGCATAAGAGTGACAACTCATGTTAATATAGATTATCATAAAATGACAAAAGTTATTACTGTTGATCAATTCTGAATTAAACGAAGTAACAATTAAAGAGAGTCTCGTGACTCATTCGTATTCTGATTCAAACTAAACTGGAATAAAACAGTGATTGAGTAGAACTTCCGGAAGCAAATGGAGTAGACGGTCGCACTGGAGCTCCGCTCCCACGCTAATATCTAAATCCCAGCTCAGAACTCGTTAATAGGATTATTATTTTTGACAAAATAATCTATGAGCGGGAGGATCAACACGTAGAGCCATAAAAAGTTAGTAAAGATGCCTAAAACTCTGGATAAAAACGCCCCGGTGGCTAAAGCTACACGCTCGAATCAAGCTAGCGACAGCGCGGCTAACGTGGAAGCTACGAGCACCGAAGCGAGCACGGACTCAGAAGGAATACTCAAGGCTATCGGTGAATTGAAGACCGTTCTGAAGGGGGACAACGAAAAATTACAACATAACTTCGACCAACTGGGACATGAAATCAACGGTAAGCTGGACAATATTTCCACCGAGGTGCGAGGCCTAGCAGTGCGGGTTGATGAGGCGGAGACCCGCATCAACAAAGTGGAGAACTGGGCTAAAGAAGCGACCGAGGCGCTGTGCCTCTGCCTCGAACAACAGAGGAAAACGCAGCTTAAAGTGCTTGATTTAGAGTCCCGCTCCAGAAGAAGCAATTTGCGTGTCTTTGGGGTGCCAGAGGGGCAGGAGGGGGACTCGGCTACACAGTATATTGAGACACTCCTGAGAAGCCAGCTACAGCTACCAGAGGACTTTGATTTAAAAATACAACGTGCTCACCGCACTCTGACAAATAAACCCCCACCCAATTCACCACCGAGGGCTTTCATCGTCAACTTTCTGGAATTTTCCACAAAAGAAAAGATTTTAAGAGAAGTGTGGAAAAAAGGCAAACTTCAGGTGGGCGCTTCAAATATTTACTTTGACCATGATTATGCACCTGAGATAGTGAAAAAGCGCAAAGAATATATCGCTATCAAGAAAGTGCTCAAAGCAAAAGGCATCCGCTTCCAAACACCATTTACCAACATGAGGGTCCACTGGGAATCGGGAGCGCGCACATATTCCAGCGCTCGGGAAGTCTACAACGAGATGAAGAAACGTGGAATCCAGGTGGAGGAGCCGGCTGCAGCTGATGTCAACACTGGAGCGGAGGCGCGTCTCCGGAGCTGCTGGACTGGCAGCCAGTGGGTAACAGCAGTGCAGGAGTGGCGCAGAGAGCGAGGAGCAAGCTGCAGGATTTCCAGAGGAGCTTGTCCCAGTGAAAATAAGTAAAACAACAAGTCACAACTCTTCACTACTCACTACTACTGTGAGTAGGCTCTGATTTATTACTTCGTGGGAGAGGACACTGTTTATTTTATTTTTACGTTGGACTAATAGGATGGACGCGTTTTTTCCTAAAGACGCTTTCACTTTCCTTTTTGGGCCCTCTCAGCCTTAGAGGTTTAACCCTCGACTTGCCAACGGGGTCACGAGTGAGAAGAGGGAGCTCTTCTCACCTTGGAAGTCAGTTTGTTCTGTATTCTATTTGTGTTCTTTTTATTGTTCTATTTGTGTTCCTTTTGTTTTTATTACAGTTTGTGTTCTGGGCTCAGGGGTCAAATCAGTCAAGGTAACTCTTTACATTAATGTCATATAATCTAAAAATCGCTTCCTTGAATGTAAATGGACTGAGTAGTCCAGTGAAAAGAAAAAGGGTCTTAGCTAAGCTGAAAAAAGATGGGGTAAAAATTGCTCTTTTACAAGAGACACACATGTCTAAACAAGAACATGAAAAGTTCAAATCATTTGGTTACTCAAACACATTTTATAGCTCTTGTAGAAACAGTAGAAAGAGGGGGGTTCTCACCCTAATTTCTAACTCACTGAACTTTGAACTGATATCTGAGAAGGGTGACAAAGAGGGTAGGTTTGTTATTATAAAGGGAAGGATTGATAATGTCATTGTTACGATTGTTAATGTATATGTACCTCCAGAGAGTGACAGAACCTTCTTAAAAACGCTCTTTGACACCATTATCTCTTTTAGTGAAGGAGTTCTTATTTGTGCCGGTGACTGGAACACAATCCCTAATTTTACTCTAGATACAACAAGCAATAAAAAGCAAAAAACTAGTAGGTCAAAAGATTTAAATATTCTGATCAGGGAGATGGGAATGTTTGATGTCTGGAGGGACCTTCATATAAAGGAAAGAGAATACACTCACTACTCCTCTACACACAAAGTTCACTCTAGGATCGACCTGTTCCTGATGAACACCACGAAAACGGCTACAGATAGATCTAAAGTGAAGGAATGCTTAATAGGAACGTCTGATATCTCTGACCATAATGTTATTTATCTATCCATCAGCCTATCCAATAGACCAGGGGTGTCAGAGTCAAATACACCAAGGGCCAAAAATTTTTTTTGCTACAAGCCAAGGGCCGGACTGGTTCAATGTTCATATTGAAATGATTTCACATAGCCTATTGAACCAAGACCTAACAGGCTGTCTATTATTTAAGGATTAAATTAATAAAACAATATTTTCTTATGGATCTGTCAGTAATTTCAAGTGAAAACATTTTTTAACAGGCAAACAGCAAAAAATTAAATTGCTTAAAAAAATAAAAAAATAAAAAATATATATATATATA
>JBBPBX010036390.1:0-31506 GCA_038048925.1 Garcialebias charrua | reverse complement strand
TATATACATATACAGTATATTTACAGTATATATACAGTGTGAGGGATGAGGCAGCATGAACACTGCCTTTATCTTTTTAGCTAGCATGCCTGTATTGTACACTGCTTGCTTAGTGCTACGTCAGTGCTGACGGGTGGGGGTGGCAGTGGGTGCACACAGTTTGGTGCGGTAGGTGGGGCGCTCGGTTCTATTGACGGGGCGGGGCGCCCCACTTGCATAATGATAGGGGAAACACTGAAATTAGTAGATCTTCTTGATGTCTAAACCCCTTTAAGTTTTATGTGTACTTTGTACATGGCTTTTGTTTTAGACCTCTGAGTAAATCCTTTCTTCCAGGGTCCGTCTTCCATGTTTCTTTTTACATTTCAGCACATCGCATTCAAAGAGTGTGCTTAAACACACTATTTGATTTACGTTGCACATTTTAACTTTATGTAGAATTTAGAGTTAATGTTTCCTAAGATCGGCCCTTACTCTACAGTTCAAATGATCCATTGGTCTTTTATTTAGTGTCAAACTGGGAAGTGGTTGAAATATTCCCTAATTAAATGGAGCACCCCCTCCTACGATACTGTTTTATTAATGCTTGGCAAGAAAGATGGATGCATGGATGGATAGAAGACCAAATTTAATGTAATAGATTATTGCACAACTAGACATCACAATGGGTTTGGGAGCTATAGTATATTTCATTTCATACAATATGTAGGATTTCTGTGACTAGCTTGCAGAATGTCCTTAACGCTTACAAACAGGAAAAAAAAATATCTGTTTGTTTGGCCAGATGTCCCTACCAGTTTGCCTTTTCCCAAGATAAAAAGAAGACATTTGATTCAGCCAGCCCTTTGGGGGAACATAAAAGAAGTAGAGTAAGTAGTAAAGTGAAATAAGCTTGATAATACGTTTTAGATATAAAGAGTACGACATCAGCTATAAAGTGAAATGGAATAGGTAAAGGAGCTCAGCAGGATCTCAATGCCCCGACTATTATACATTTACTTCCAGCAGTGCAAGTACACCAGAGGTAGAATTTGTGTCTTAAAGAGCTTGCGAGGTAGCATGAAGCGTAACGCTGCTGCAACCGGCAACGTTTCAACCCAACTTCCAGAGACGATATTTGAGCCAGTGTTTAAGTTTGTGCCACAGGGTCTGAGTCGAGATCGTCCTTGAAGGAGCTGCAGGCTAGAGGTTTCGGGATTCTTTTACAGTAGCTCGGTTCGCGAAGGTTATGGGAGATGAAAGCAGAAAATATGCCTTTGTAAAGCCAATAGGATTTATCATGTGTTCTTTGCTTAGACCAGACTGGATTTTGCCAATCCCTAGACAAATCACTTTTTCTTCTCTGTACCCACAGCTGTCATGCAGAATATCTTATTGCATCGGTAGAAACGTGCGTGGGTCGGTCTGTCGCCTCTCCGCAAGAACGTTCGTTTGTAGGATTGTGTGTGTGTGAACATGAGAAATGTGGCTTGTGGTTAAAAGGGCAGTGGGATAATCACTCTGGCACCTGCGCGGGCTCCCATGCATTGTTAAACGTCCTGCTACTCACAAAGTCAAATACAAGACAAGCCTAATGGCCCCCTAAGCTTGTCTTTATAAATGGTTATGTTAACTACAACTCTCTTAACACTGAAGCACTTTGTGGATCAAGTATAATACATATTCCTGTGGTTTGTGCCTCCTATTAGATGTGTCAAGTTCAGTCTGCCGGTGCTTTATGAACGTCCCTGTTGACTTCTCATCTCAATTTGTCTCAAAAATAGATTTCTTTTCCGTTTTGCCGAACTTGGAGATGACACTCTCATTCATCAAAGTGCACGTGTGTGTTTTCTAGTTTAATAAATTGCACAAATGAGGTTTTTGCGTGTTCGGTTCAGCACTGTTAGGAGAACAGCCGGTTACGTTCACGCTGTGAATAATCTGCTTGTGATGTTTGATTTTAAGGCCGCCTTTTTTAATTTTTGTACAACTTTTCTTTACGTAAAAGTGCAAAAAGTAAAAGCGAAATAATTTTTTTACACGCACAAAATCTTGTGTTTTTTCTTGTTAAACCGTTTCTTCTGTTTCGTTCATTTTTAGCTACACTGCCCCACAGTTTGCTTGCACCATGAGCTCTGTTAGCACATTTAGTAATCACACACGTCTCAATGTGTACAATATGAATACAAAAGGCAGTGACACAGTTTTGTAGGAAAAATGTGCTGCATGTAAGCCTCATGTGCACCCAGACTGTGGTGGTGACGATGCCGCTCCACGTATCCAAACGAATGAGCTCAGTCCAAAATATGTTTTCACTAGATGTTGGAGATAAAAATGATTAGAATGATTATTTCCATGTGAGATTTGATTTTCAATGCTTCTTTTCCTGAAGAACCATCGAGTGATTCTTGACATGGGTGAGAGCAACAGTTTGGGATGTGGTGGAGGGTGTTTAAAGGTTATCAGAGGTTCATTTGGAAAGATGCTGAGATTATTAAAATCATTGACAGGGCCTCTCACTATTGGTCAAGCTTTGGATTAAAAAAAGTTAAGGTACACAGCTCAACTAATAATGCCTTTTGAATTATTAAACGAGCAGGGCGGCTGTGGTGTAGTGGTAATGGCAGTCGACCCCCGATCGGAAGGTTGGAGGTTCGAATCCCGTGTCCGCCCACCATGTGTCGTTGTGTCCCTGGGCAAGACACTTAACCCCGAGTTGCTCCCGGTAGGTCTGGATGGCGCCTTGCAAGGCAGGCTACCACTACCGGTGTATGAATGTCTGAATGAATGGGTGGATGGCTGGTATTGTAAAGCGTTTTGGGGCTCCTCACAGGGGGCTGGAAAGCACTATATAAATAAGCTCCATTTACCATAGTAAATTAAATTGATAAATAATACTAAGGTATCATGACTTACTGAGCACAAATGTCTTTGCTGTAATGATGGATGTTAATGTCATGTTTGTATAAGTATGTCCTTCATGTCAATGCCTGCTGACAATGTTGCAAACTAATTTCCCTACGGGGACAAATAAATCTATCTATCTATCTATCTATCTATCTATCTATCTATCTATCTATCTATCTATCTATCTATCTATCTATCTATCTATCTATCTATCTATCTATTAGGGGTGTAACGATACACAAAACTCACGAGACGAGACAAATCACAGATCTCGCGAGAACGAGACGAGATTTTAACATTAGTTCAAGAAAACTTCAAAGATCGGTTTTATGCCGCAAAAAGGCTTTTATTCTGTTTTAACATGTATTACAAACCCAACTGATGTCTTCATTTTACTGATTGAATCTCCTTAGACCTTAGAACGTTCAACTTTGTTAAAAAAAATAGATATTCACGCAGGACTTTCCAAAAATTGAACATAAATATCCGCATCAGCGCTGAATCTGCAGCCGTCACTCACCAGTGTTGCCAGATTGGGCGGTTCACCGCGATTTTCCTTCTGACTTTTGCGGGTAAAGAGTGCTTTGGGTGGGTGGGACTCTATCTGGCAACACCGGTCACACCGGTGTTTACACGCGTGTCTTTACATTCGGGGCAGCGTCGGCAGCGCCGGGACCCTCCATCAATGTAGAGGCGTCTGCGGCACCCTCCATCAGTAGTTGGGGCGTCTTCTATAGCAACTTCATCCGGCGAAGCCATGCTGTCCGTGACGCTGACTTGCTAGGGGCTCTGCTAGCGCTAGCATTAGCATCTCGCGAGACAACGTTACCTCTCAACGAGAGATATCGCGGGAGTTTAATATTGCGAGATCTCGTACAACGAGATCTCGTTACATGCCTACTATCTATCTATCTATCTATCTATCTATCTATCTATCTATCTATCTATCTATCTATCTATCTATCTATCTATCTATCTATCTATCTATCTATCTATCTATCTATCATGTTTTAAATATTTATAGTCTAGTTAAAATTGGAGAATGTAAACAATACATGTGGTGTTCCAATCTGTTTTTAATCCCCCCTAACAGTCAGGAATGATGGACACCGCCTCTATTGCCTCTCAAAGAGAAACAAGAGTATCAAATGCAGCACATTTTACTCTCATTGACAAACTATTATACATCAATCTGCAGCTATAGCCTAGACAAGGAAATATATTAATATTTGACCTTGATTTGTGATCTTGACCTTGATACAAAGGTGTCCAAAAGTGTATATGACACTGTCTTGTGATGTTGTACAAGTGTATTAAGTTTCATGAAATTTCATTGAGCGGATCAGAATATATGACCCGGGCAAACCAAGATGCATCACATTTGACCTTGATTTGTGACCTTGACTTTGGAACTTGGGGAATGAAAAGCGTTTGCGGCGCTCTGTGTTGTGATGATATGGGATATCTTTAGGGGAGTGGTGGCGTCGAAGTTAGAGAAGATGGGCTTGTGATCAGAAAGTTGCAGGTTAAACTCCCCGAACCAACAATATCAAAATGTGGGTGAAAAAGGTGAAACACCCACACCTGCCTCCACCCTCATTTGCCCCCACAATGGGCCCTTGAGCAAGGCCCTTAACCCCCACCATCGGCTCCCAAATAGGTCTCTTTTGAAAACGAGTTCTTGAGACTCAATGAGACTACCTGTAGAAATAAAGCTAAATAAAATAAAAAAATTAATGTGTATCAAGTTTTGTTAAATTATATTGAGTGGATCTGAAGTTGTGGGTGGGACATGAGAAATTTAATAGACATACGGACGAGTAGAACTACAAAGTATACTAGGACATTTCCAGCTTTTGACAGGTGTACACAAAATAAAATAAAATAAATCAAAGGAAGAAAAACAACTCTGAACACCCCTACAGTTTTTCTGCCAATGCAGTTTATTTTGAAACCGTTATAAAGTGGGAACTATGGTCACAGGTGAGCTCATTGTTTCTATCAATACATGTTTCCATGTTTACGCTGATCCTTTGGACTCAATTAGTAGCAGTAGAATATGTGGGATGAGAACTCTGAAAATGTGAAGAATAATACAATAATTACCTCTAAATTAAAGTATTTTTTATTTTATTTTAATTTAATTTTTTTGGTTATCTGAACTGCCCGTCTCTTGTTTGACGACAATATGTCTCAATACAGCAGCACATTAATTCAATTCAGTTTATCTATAGCTCCAAGTCACAACAGAAGTCATCTCAGGACACTGAACAGAAACATTCATATGTTTTATAAAAGCCAGTTAGTAAAATGTCTCTATCTAAAGAAGCCAGCAGATTGCATTGAGTCTTCAGTTTGTCGCAGTCTCCCATCCTGAGCAAGCACAAAGGCCACAGTGGAAAGAAAAAAAACTCCCTTTTAACAGGAAGCAGAACCAGGCTCAGTACGAGCGGCCATCTGCTTCGACTGGCTGGGCTTGAGAGGACAGGAAGGAGAAATGAACACCAAAGGGCAATGCAAACCTTCCGTAAGGGAAATAAAATAAAAACATTAAGGGTATAAATAATTACAACATCAATGCCATAAAGTACTATCTATGTTAAGGTAAATTGTCTGCAGTTACACAGTTCCCTGTTTATCCTTTTAGCTTCGTACAAGCTCTTAAGTGTGTTTTATTATTTATTAGCATGCAAAATGGTTCGTCTCACCCGTAGAACATAACTTAACTGGTTAAAGTCACACACTGGGAGAACAATGTAAAAATCTGCAAGCGTTCAGTTTCACTTTAGCCTTTTCGCTTGTGTTTTGTAAAGTTAGAAAATTGAGGGTATTTGTATTTAAATGTGTCGTGAGAGAATATGGTCTCACATCAACATGGTCTGAGCTTTTTATTTATTTCCCAGCATTGACCGTCAGTATTTCAGGTAAGGGAAGGAAGGCGGCAGGGTATTTCTTGTGGCACCTTTTGTTAACTGTCACCTCCGGCATGTGGATATTTTCTCTTCCTGAACGTAAATTTTAGATATTTACTAATGGCTGCATTTTAGACTGGGTAGGAAACGATTTCAGTCAGCTCCGATTTCCTCTGAAGTCTCACACGGCAGCAGCTCAGGACAGGCAGTTGAAAAGTCTGCGTGTTCAGATAAAATCTCATTTGCCAAATTTGCAGCGTTACTTTTAATAGCAAGAACCTCCTTGCTGTAAGGGAATCTAATTTATTAGGATTCAGCCCACTTCCTGACATGCTGTGTAGAAATAGATAAGAGTTGTGGAAACGTGGTCTGAGGTAAATAAATAAACAGATCATGCACCAAATAATTAACCTCTCAGGTTCTTTGACATGCTCTGAAAATACTGGAAGGTTCGGGGTTGCTGGTGGTGGAACTGTTGTAGGAAAACCTTCATGCTCATTCAGCTTATTATCCCCAGGTAGCTGTTCTCTCTGTAGCTCTAAGGTTAACTAGCTGTTCACAAGTTGCCTTTATGTTGCTTCTTTTTCCAGCATGAGAATTAAGAAATGCACTTTCAGATTGTAATTAATTATTCAGAGTAAAAACAGCCAAACCAAAGTAAGGAAAAGCTTGAAGCAGAAAATCAAAAGCTTGTTAAAGAGAGTCAGTATTATTTTTCTTTTCCAGTCTTCCTCTTCTTTAACATCCTGTTCAGTGAATTAGTAAATGGTATATCGATTGCTGTATTTTTTACTGAAACATTTGAAAGTAAACCTGACCAAGCAACAGTCAAAGGTTAGTCGGACATTATGTTTTGAGAATCTGCATGAATATCACATTTCTACACAGCACCTGTTGAAATCAGTGGTACATAAATAATGATATTTTAATATTTTCTACTCCAGCATGATTACTTTAAATGAAATTACATTCATTCATGTAGTTTTGTCTGTTGTAGTGCAGATGACTGTTCAGCACCATGGACAGCGTCTGCAAGACAAACACAAGTACATACTTTTCCATACGTCCATTAGCTTTTACCCACTTCCTCCTTTTTGTGTCACATGGGTCACTGATGCACATAACCAGCAGTCACTGTGTGAGAGGAGGGGGACACCCTGGACATGTCTTCAGTCCATCACAGAGACATATAGAGACAAACAACCAATCATTATCTCACTCACACCTAGGGTCAATTTAGTTTCCCATCAACTTAACATGAATGTTTTTATCTGTGGGAGAAAACCCACGCATGCACGAGAGAAGATGCAAGCTCCACCCATAATGGCCCGACCTTCTCGCTGACAGGCGGCAGCCCTACCAACTGCACCACCGTACTACTTTTTTTTTTTTTTCCAATTATAAATTCTCACCAGCTTAGCAGAAAAGCCACAACGGATTGAAATTCATGTAATGTTTTAGTTTGAATCTTTTCCAGTCGTACTTAAAGTCACTTCTCTTCCACTTCTGCCAAAAAGTTCCAACATTAAACACTTACTTTACAAAACAGAATCACTTCAGAGTCACTTGATCAAAGCCATTTGCACAGACTTAAAATGTACACTTAATGTCTTCTGGGAGGTGCTGTGACAGCTGCATCCATCCATCTGATGAGAGTTTGGAGACCAGGGGAGATGGCAAAGTTTCTACAGCAACACAAACTTGCCATTCTTCACAATGAGAACATAATGAGGGAGTGATGTGAGACGGTGTGTGGCGTGGCAACAAAAAAAAAAAAGCATCGGCGCAGACTCAGACCACTTAATTAAAGCAATGTTGATTAGTTTGTCAAATGATTATGATTTAAAGGCTATAAGAGGGCAAATAATGTTGGGATGTATAACAGGCACAAAAAAAGGGCTGATTTCTGTTTCTGTCAGTTTTCAGGAAAATAAAAGTAGTATTCCTTCTCTAAGTGAAAGTTATTCTACAAAAAACAAAACAAAAACAAAAGAAAAACGTGTAAATGGTACAATCTAGAGGCTGTTTGCTGTCCATGAATGCTAACGGCTGCTTTTCTGTAATTTATGGACAAAAAAAACAAGTGGTACGCTGATGTCCCCCTTCGCTGTAGGCTTTGAATAGTGAATGTTTGTAGTTTTTGAGATGAGTGTTTTTTTCTGGACTCAATTGATCAGTGAATGCAAGTAAACTTGAATGCATTTGGTGCAATATATTTATTCTGGCATTCCATATCAGAGTTGTAGACTAAAATCACGCCTTGCTAAGAAATGTAATTTTAGCCATTTTGACCATCCATCCATCATCTTCCGCTTTCTCCAAAGTCAGTTCTTGGGGGGGCAGCAGCTTGAGCAGAGAGGCCCAGACATCTCTTTATGGTACGTCCACACCTAACAGCGTTTCAACTGCAGGAGCGTCCAGTTTACATGCAAAGTCAATGGGGGACGCGCCTTCAGGCGCGTCGGGCGTCACGTGCGTGTTGAGCATGCTGGAAAGCGTTTTCCGTGCACGTGAACCCGCGTCAGCCTCCAAAGCACGCCTTGTCATGTTGAAGATTTCGCCGTTCAAACGCCGTTCAACTCTCCCTGATTGGTTGATCAGGGAGAGTCGGGGGAGAAGAGAGGGGGAGAGTCCCTATGTGACGCGGAAACGAGGGGACGGGGGTATTGCGCAACTATGTGACGTATTGTTTGTGGGACACAGAAAAAACCCGCAAAGTCGTGTACTATGGAAGAGAAACTCATTGTAGCTGTGTGTTCGCGACAAGTCCTTCACGACCAGTCAAGTCTGCTCTACAGAGACAGAAATAAAAAGCTCCTTGCCTGGCGGAGTGCAGTGAGGAACTCGGTATACCGGTAAGCTCCTCCCACACACCCCGCCGCCACACCGCCGCAGCTTCGCGTTCTGGTCTGGACACCACTGTGGGTCCAGTGCGTCCACTTGCGTGCGTGACGAGCTTTTTTGAAGTTGAAACGCTGTTAGGTGTGGACGTACCATTACACAGCCACCTCTTCCAGCTCTTCTGGGAATAGCAAGGTGTTCTCAGGCCAATTGAGAGACATATGCCCCTTTTCCATAGGTTCTGCTTGGCCCTGTCCTTATTTGGCAGGTCGGATCACTTCATTTTCCGTTTTCACAGTGACCATTAGAGCCCCTTTTAGTAGGCAAATCATTATTATCAACACACAGACGCCTCTTAAAAACTTTCTCATTGCATGTTGCTCCATCTAGCTTGCGCTGAACTTTTTCATCAGCCAGCAAACACAAAAACGCTTGAACTTCAGCATTTGACCACGGTTGTGACATTATTGTTTGTTTCTACCTTCAAAATACATGTACTCCAAAATATGCTCCTCTAGATTTGAGTTGTTGCTAATGGTGGCTTAGAAAGAAGATGGCACATCGGGTTGCGGTGGAAGTTTCTGAAAGTCTGCCCTCTGACCAATGACTCCGCCTCCTGACCAATCAGTAAACGACAGTGTGCTGACGTCACATTTTAGGGTTCTGCTTGGCCACAATGGAACCGCAGAAAAGTAGGTACTGAAAAAACTGGCTGTGTCCATGAAGAAGGCCCTGTGGAATGAAGACAGAACCGACCTAAGCAGGATAAAGCGGGGCCAAGAAGGAACTGTGGAAAAGGGCAAATACCTGTAGTCTCTCCAGTGTGTCCTGAGTCTTCTCCTGGGTCTTCTCCCAGTAGGACATATCCGATACATCTCCCTAGGGATGTGCCCAGGGAGCATCCTTACCCGATGCCTGAACCACCTCAACTGGCTCCTCTCCATGTGGAGGAGCAGTGGTTTTACTTTGAGTCCCTCACGGACTTTGACCATTTTTGCCAAACTCTCATTCTGCTTTTTTTTCTTCTTCTCTTTTTTGGGGTGGGTGGGATGTGGCAGTGTGTTCTTAATGGGGGCCAAGATGGTGTACAGGCAGGGCGGCTGGCTTGGGACCCGAAAGTCCCAGGTTCAATCCCCGGTCACTGCATAACTTGTGGTGTCTCTGGGCAGCACACCCCATCTCCAAAATGCCCCCGGCAACCCTCAGTAGCTGCCCACTGCACCACCTGGTGGTGGATGAGCTAAATGCAGAGACTAAATTCGCCATTGCATGGAAACATACAGTGATGACATTGTGTGACATTATTATTATTATTATTATTATTATTATTATTATTATTATTATTATTATTATTATTATTATTATTATTAAACTCCAAAAGGTAATCGGTTTGGGATGTTTATGCAATAATTACTTTCTGCTCATTTCATTCATATTTGTGCAATGGCTCATGAGCCATTTTGGTAATGGCACTCATTAACAGACGCACACATATACACAGGAAAATGGACAAAAACAATTCCCTCTACCTTCGCCTCGACTACAGGTGATAATGAACAGTTAAGCTGTGTCATATCAAAATAGTTAAAGAATCATAGCATACAGATGTGGATGTTTTCCACACATGACTCGACTGGGCCCACATCTTTAAATACGTCTTCTCCATTGAGCCAACAGGTGAGAACATGTTGCATTATCAAGCTGTTGAGTGTTTTTCAGGAGGTTTTTTTCAAACTGCCTGTGCTTTTTTTTTCACTGCTGAAGCCACATTACTAAGCAGACACATAACAGGGACACTGTATTTGCATTTTATAAAAAAATAAAAAAAAATACTTTCTTTCTGAATGACAAACATAGAACATTATGTCCCTGTTTCAACACAGTCAACTAATTTAATTCCATTTTATGTGTTTGTTGTCCTATTTTTATTTTTCAATCTGCACCTGTTTGATAATGTCCTGGAGAGGTAGTGCACCCAAACATGTATTTAGAGACAGTAGGTGGCCTGGTGTAATTTTGGTGCTATTTTGGCAAATTGCTTTTGCATTAAATCTTGCTAAAACGGCTTCATATCATTAATGCTGTGATTATTATAACAGTAATGGTCTGCATTAGGGGTGCACCGATTTCAATTTTCTGGCCGATCACCGATCACCGATTTTTAGAAAGTCTGACCTGCCGATTCCGATTTTCCGATACCGATTTTCAGGTGTGAAAAGGTCAAAATGTACCTTAAATTTTCCAATCTTACTTTATTGTAAACAAAGTTTAACCATAAAAAAATCAGTTCATTTTAATCTTTCACTTGTTACATTTTAAATTAATTTTTATTTTCATTTAAAAATTTAAAAAACAAAAAAAGATAATGCAGCATGTGTAACATTTTCAAGTCAGTGGGTAATAAGAAATAACACTCGCACAGGTAAGTTTGTCCTCACAGACTTATTCCAGTCACTTTTTCATTAGTGGCAGGTTTTTCTTGATGAACAAAAGCATTTCTGCTTTGTCACCAGACAGGCGACTTCTTTTCTCATCTACTACATGTCCAGCCAACTAAACAGGCGCTCGCTTTCAATGCTTGTGCATGGGGCAGAGAGGTAGGTTCAGGCAAGATGAGGGAAACAATTTTCATTAATCCTCCAGTAGACCAATGGGTCCTGGCCCCTTTCGACAGGAAAGAAACAGGTAGTTCTGTACCTGCATAGCTGAAAGGCTGGTCAGCTGTTGCTCCTTTTCCATGTTCTCCTTTAAGATTTCATCTTGAACTGCAAACAGTAGACTACACCTTTTTGCTGCAGATTCATCGATGTCAGGAGGCCCCACTTCAGAGAATGTTCCTGCAGCAGGTGTGCATCTGGTCCCCCCTCTGCTGAGAAGTAGCGATTCTTGTACCTTGTTTTGCATAAACAAAGAAAGATGGGTCAATCATTGTGTTTTGTATACATTAAAAGTTTTTTTTTAATTGCATGTAAATAAAGAAATGCATTTCTTTATTTACATGCAATTTAAAAAAAAACATTTACCGGTACATTAAATTTAAAATAAACATTTCTTGATAGAAATTTTCAATCAAGAAATGTTTATTTTAAATTTAATTTAAATGTTTCTTGAAATATAGTAGTAGGCTAAAAGTAATAAAAGTAAAGGGTACGGACATTTTTGTTAAACCGAAGTATCGAACCAGCTTGAGGGGTAGATCAACTTCTATAAAAGGCATAAGTTTATGGAATAGTTTGGACTGTGATATTAAAAATGAGAAATCATTATTTTTATTTAAGAAAAAGATCAAGAATATTCTGTTAACAAGATATATATATAAGTTTGTAAATATCTATTAATTATAATGAGTAATGTGACTAATTATATGTTCTTTGCTATGCTATTTTACTTTCATTGCTTGATTTTGTTTGTTTAAAAATGATTTGTTAAGAAGGGGCAGATATGATAAGATATTATTCTTCTTCTGCTACCTTTTATTTTATATGTATTTTATTTATTTGAATTTGAAATGGTATTTGTGTTTTTAATTATTATGAAATAAATAAACGTTTAAAATAAAATAAAAATAGAGAGAAAAAAGAATATTCACAGTT
Organism: Garcialebias charrua; assembly: GCA_038048925.1. Lineage (NCBI taxonomy): Eukaryota > Metazoa > Chordata > Actinopteri > Cyprinodontiformes > Rivulidae > Garcialebias > Garcialebias charrua. The sequence continues at coordinate 19,274 of JBBPBX010036390.1, read as the reverse complement.
ACTTACCTTGGATCCAGAGTAGTGGCCAAGTTGTCAGAAGCTCATGCAGCATCTTCTCACAACAGCCTGCAGCAACGTAGTTTTGGCTTTACCCACACCACGGTCTGTGCCGAGTGCAGTGATGGCATATAATATCGTGCATCAAGCTTCTAAAACCTTTGTCCTCAACGACTGAAAAGGGCTGATCATCTAATGCCATGAACTCCATCACTTTCCTCGTGGTAGCTTTGCTCTTTTGAATGCTCATAAAAGCTAACAGCCGCCCACCGACTGGCTCTTTGTTAGCGCTAGCTTTATCATTAGCTTTAGCTTTGCTGCTCGCTTCGAACGTTGCGTGTTTAGCTGCGTGGTGATTTCTTAAATGGCGAACAAGGTTTGTTGTATTAAAGGGGACCACACATGCAAAATTCACTTTTTAATGTTTTTTTACTCAACTTTGGGTATTTACTTCATAAAAAAACAGTCCAAAGGCCAAAAAAATGCACCCAGTGGTTTATTTACTCTAAGTAGATTTATTTAATTGTGATAAGATAGGTTTCGGTTTGAAATCATCGCGCCTGTGACGTCACAGGCGCGAGGACAACCCACACCAACCTGAGTCCAGCCCCGTCACCTAGCAACCCCTGGTTAGGCTCAACCCACTCCAGTTTAAAAGAGTTGACGGTTGTTTTTCCTGATTTCATGGCTAAAAATGTCACAGAGTCTAGCCAGCTAACTCTCTGACCCTCCTGGCCCAGATTATGGATTTAAAATTGATAGTTTTCAGATGGGAACAGATGCGCATGTTTCTGTGTGTGTGTGTTGGTTTATGTGTCATTAGCAGGACCGCAACCATTTACAATCCCGTGTGTGCGCGTGTTTGTGTGTCCTCACATACAGGTTCAGCCAAGATCACTTGAGCTCCTATTTAATTCCATCAGAGCGTCAGGTAGTGTTGATAAAAAGAAAGCCCGCTGTGAGTGTGTGTGTGTGTGTGCCGGCCCGCACGTGCTCCTCGGAGGGACTCAGATAAAAAAGCCCCCGCTGTGCGTGCGTGCGTGTGTGTGTGTGTGTGTGTGTGTGTGTGTGCTTTGCTCCCTCCAAGCTGCGCGCACAGGGAGAAGGAGGGAGAGTCAGAGGGAGACACGTGCAAACGTGCACTAACTTCCTCGTCTGCCTTTGGAGGGCGGAGTTAATGTGAGCAGATCTTTGAAGGGCGTGCCACAAGACCTCCTCATCATAAACCGGTCGTTCAAAACGAAAGTTAAAAATGGCAGAATTAAAAAGGGTATAATTGATTATCTAAGAATTATTTTGTGTATTAAATTGAATAAACACTGTCTGGTAACTGCAAAGACATACCATAAAAATTTTAAAAAGCTATATGTGGTCCCCTTTAAAAGTTTTTGTTGTGGTTCCACCACGACTTACTTCGGCTGTACACACACTGCAAATGGCGATCTTTGGCTCATTTTCTTTAACTCTGTAGAACTTCCAAACCGAAGACATGTCTGCTCCGAGTGGCTTTAGTTGTGTTGACTGTTTAATGCGCATGTGCAGACGGGAGCGGGTCTGTTAAGGCTGAGTTAGACTTTCGCTTTGGTCCGCAGGCTGGAGCGCGCGCGCCGCGCGTGCACTGTGCCGCACGGCGAAATGCGTTCATAGTTTCGCCCCTGTGTTTATGGTTGACGCACGGCGGAGCATGGCAAAGTGCTGTTCTTTTACGGGCCAGCAGGTGGCAGTAGCCTCTACAACATGTGCATATGTTACAAGAAAGGGTGTAGAAGAAGAAATCTACCGTAGAAGAAGAACTGTTTGACGTCACAACACAAACAAAATGGCTTCCCGCTCGCTTCATTCTTGAACTGTCTTTATTAGAGGAGCAAATTATAATAGAACAACAGTTATTGTGTCTTGCAATTTTAATGAGACGAAGAAGACGCAGAAGGAGATGGTATGTTCGGCCATTACACCCTCAGAGACGTACTGGTGGGGAATATAACATGCTGGTGACGAAGAAATGCACTTCAGTTACTTCCGCATGTCTGCACGCCGATTTGATGACCTGCTACATCGTATTTCGCCTTTCATACGACATGGAAGGACCCACAGCAGCCCTGTGACATTACCCGAGCGTTTGGCAGTGACTTTAAGAATCCTGGCTTCAGGTAGCAGCCAGAAAAGTGTAGCAGCCAGCTACAAACTTGGTGCAACTACGGTTTCCCTGATAGTCTCTGAGGTGTGCCAAGCTATATTGTATATTGCTATATGTATTTGAATGTTAATGATTTTAAATAAAATGAAACTACATTGAAATATCCACTTCAGCTTTCCGTCTGTTTTGTTTGCATATTGTATTTACAAAGCCACTAACAGTTGTATTACATAAAATTTGGTATGAAAGACTTTTTTATAATTGTAAGAACATTAGATGTTAGAATTATTTGGAAACCTGAAATGGCATTGTAAATATAAGTCCCATATTGCATTAAAATGAAGCATTGCTACCTGACACGAAAAATCTCAATGTGTAGTAGCCTTTATTTCACCAGGAATGTGAAGTGGAATGTGGAGAAACCTGTAGAAATAGTGTTTTGATTTTAATGTGTGCAAAAATTGCATGCTGTCTAAAAATAATTGATAAATGTGTAATTATGCATTACAAATGTATCATTTGAATCAAAGTCAAGTCAAAGTCAGCTTTATTCTCAAAACAGTAATATGTACAGGACATACACAGGATTGAAATTGCATTTCTCTCTGTCCCTCAGTGCAACAATAACTATTTAAACACTAAAACATTTAATAAACATAAAATGAAATAAAGTGTAATACTGTCCTGAGTTTTTGCATAGTACTTTTTCATAGTAGTATAAAAGTATAAAATGTTTTCACCAACACCAACATTTAATATCCATAAACATAAAATGAAATAAAGTGTAATACTGTCCTGAGTTTTTGCATAGTACTTTTTCATAGTAGTATAAAAGTATAAAAAGTTTTCACCAACATTTAATAAACATAAAATGAAATAAAGTGTAATACTGTCCTGAGTTTTTGCATAGTACTTTTTCATAGTAGTATAAAAGTATAAAAAGTTTTCACCAACATTTAATAAACATAAAATGAAATAAAGTGTTAATACTGTCCTGAGTTTTTGCATAGTACTTTTTCATAGTAGTATAAAAGTATAAAAAGTTTTCACCAACACCAACTGAGTGAGCTGATGCTAGGGCTGTCGCTTCTGCTACTGCTGCTTGACCCTGGCAAGTGTCGAGGTGGTACGGGTATGGGCACCGTTGGACAGGGAGGAATTGGCGTGGAGGACCTGCGCAGAGGAAAACACCCTGCATTTGAAGTACTGCCAGTTTCATGGCCAGTAGGCGTGAGGTTGTGAGAGACGATGGGTGTGATGTACTCATGGTCGATGGTGGTGACGGTCTGGTCCATGGGGGTGACGGTCTGGTCGAATGGGGTGACAGTCTGGTCGAGGCACCATGTATCGTCCTGTGCTTGGCTCTGTGGTGTTTCTTCAGGCTAAAAAACAGACATTGACATCCATCAGTACAAAATGAAACGGTAACGGATACAATGCACATATGTGTTAAATAAAAACAAATGTTTGTGTAACTGTTAGCTTAATAAACAGAAGGTGAAGCATCAACACACACACAGGCTAAATTTGTTTACAGTTGAGGTGTGCAGATCTAAAATGGTTATTTCCACTATTTCACATTTACTGGTCAGCAGCTTGATTTATATTTTCATTAAGCCATGTTTTGGTCATTCATTCTCACAGTTTATTGTTTATATCAATGACTACAAAGGGGAAACAACACGGCAGGCTGCACAGCATGGCCTGCTGTATTCCATGCTAAGCTAGCTGTAATAAAAGCAGTACTAACTTTTTTTTTCTTTCATTTTTACCTCTTTTTCCATATTTGTGTCCTTTTCTCGGTGTTTTATAAAACTCGACAGCCAACTCAGCTCCACAACGAGGATTGGCACCGGTTTGTTGGTGCCAGGATCGCCACTTCTGATCACCCTCTTTTTGGCCTTCACGAAGCGATCCCGCATGTTTTTCTTCCTCCTTCTGCATCGCTTCTGCAATCTCCTTCCATGAACTCTGTGCCAGTTGCACATCTTTGTGTTCTCTCATAGAGGGATCATACAAATGGCGATACATGCGGATGAGTTCAGCCAGAGCAGCTTCGAAAGCGTCCATCTTGTTTTGAGCCCAGTCCGTACGTCACTGAGCGCGGCGCGCGCTCTAGGCTTGCGGAGTTTCAAAAATTCAGAGGTGCACGGCACGCGCTAATCCCCTGCGCGGGGCCAACGCGCAGGGGCGGGGACTGTGAAATTGCGTCACTTTTGGAGGGCACACCCTCGCGCGCTGCGCGACGCGTCGACTATGAATCTAGCTTTAGTCAGCCCCCTCACCCCCCGCTCAGCCCCCTCAACCCCGCTCAGCTCCCTCTCACAGCAGAGAAAAAAGACCGCAGCTCAGCCCCCTCCCCCCGCTCAGCCCCCTCTCCGCCCCCTCTCACAGCAGAGAAAAAAGACCGCAGCTCATTTTGAGACCTTTGCCGAGGCATGTGCGATCGGTGGATAAAATCGGCTTCTCATTTAACGATCGGCCGATTTCCGATTTCCTCAAAATAAGGAAATCGGGGCCGATTTATCGGCCGGCCGATTTATCGGTGCATCCCTAGTCTGCATGTATCCAAACAAGCCTAAACTAAAATTTTACCTGGAAAGTTTTAGATTCGCCTTTGAACAAATGCCATTTTTAAGATTTAGCTTATTCCATTTAGTGAGATCTCACACTAAAAACAGTATATGGTCACATCTACTTAGATATACTATACTGTACAGATGATGCATAGATTAGGGTTTAACCTTTTTTGTTTACTTGTTTACTTACTTATTGGTTCCCCTATTCAAAAAGGGGGACCGTAGAGTGTGTTCCAACTATAGGGGGATCACACTCTTAAGCCTCCCTGGTAAGGTCTATTCAGGGGTTCTGGAGAGGAGGGTCCGTCGGATAGTCGAACCTCGGATTCAGGAGGAGCAGTGTGGTTTTCGTGCTGGTCGTGGAACACTGGACCAGCTCTACACCCTCAACAGGGTCCTGGAGGGCGCGTGGGAGTTTGCCCAACCAGTTTACATGTGCTTTGTGGACTTGGAAAAGGCATTCGACCGCGTCCCTCGGGGGGTTCTGTGGGGGGTACTCCGGGAGTATGGGGTACCAGGCCCATTGATATGGGCTGTTAGGTCCCTGTACGACCGGTGTCAGAGCTTGGTCCGCATTGCCGGCAGTAAGTCAGGCTCGTTTCCAGTGAGAGTTGGACTCCGCCAAGGTTGCCCTTTGTCACCGATTCTGTTCATAACTTTTATGGACAGAATTTCTAGGCGCAGCCAAGGTGTTGAGAGGATCCGTTTTGGTGGCCTTAGAATCGCTTCTCTGTTTTTTGCAGATGATGTGGTCCTATTGGCTTCATCAGATCGTGATCTACAGCTTTCGCTGGAGCGGTTTGCAGCCGAGTGTGATGCGGCCGGGATGAGGATCAGTTCCTCCAAATCCGAGGCCATGGTCTTGAGCCGGAAAAGGGTAGCATGCCCTCTCCGGGTCGGGGATGAGGTCCTGCCCCAAGTGGAGGAGTTTAAGTATCTCGGGGTCTTGTTCACGAATGAGGGAAAACTGGAGCGTGAGATCGATAGGCGGATAGGTGCAGCGTCCGCAGTGAAGCGGGCGCTGTACCGGTCTGTCGTGGTGAAGAGAGAGCTGAGTCGAAAGGCAAAGCTCTCAATTTACCGATCGATCTACGTTCCCACCCTCATCTATGGTCATGAGCTTTGGGTTGTGACCGAAAGAACAAGATCTCGGATACAAGCGGCTGAAATGAGTTTTCTCCGCAGGGTGTCTGGACTCTCCCTTAGAGATAGGGTGAGAAGCTCAGTCATCCGGGAGGGACTCGGAGTAGAGCCGCTGCTTCTCCACATCGAGAGGAGCCAGTTGAGGTGGCTCGGGCATCTGGTTAGGATGCCTCCTGGACGCCTCCCTGGTGAGGTGTTCCGGGCATGTCCCACCGGGAGGAGACCCAGAGGAAGACCCAGGACACGCTGGAGGGACTATGTTTCTCGGCTGGCCTGGGAACGCCTTGGGATTCCCCCAGAGGAGCTGCTCCAAGTGGCTGGGGAGAGGGAAGTCTGGGCCTCCCTACTTAGGCTGCTACCCCCGCGACCCGACCCCGGATAAGCGGACGAAAATGGATGGATGGATGGATGGATGGATGGATGTTTACTTATCAGTAAGAAGTTTAAAGTTATGTAGCTCTAGATATAAAAGAAAACGCAAGTCCATTTTTCCTTTTTCGGGTCACAGGGGTCATTGCTGCCCATGTCCAGCTATCACTTTGCGAGAGGCAGGGGACACCCTGGACGTCTCCAGCAATGTTCCCTCTAACTTTTCATGTGTCTGGGCAAACACAGTTCCTTGAGCATCTGAGCATCCCTCTGCATCTTCTGTCCTCACTCCCAACAACCATGTCCTCTCTAACTGCATCCTGATATCTCCTTATTGGCCTTCCTCCTTGTTATTTTCCTGGCAGCTCCATTTCTAACATCCTTCTACCAATATACCCACTGTCTCTCTGGACATGTTCAAACCATGTCACTCTGGCCTCCCTAAGTTTATCTCCCAGTTGTTCAACCTGTGATGTACCTCTGATGATCTCTTTCCTAATTTTATCCATCCTTGTCACTCCTAAGGAGAACCTCAACATCTTCAGTTCTGCTACTTCCAGTTATTTCTCCTGTCTTTTTGTCCATGTCTGTCTCTCTAGACCATACGACATAGCTGGTCTGACCACTGTCTTGTAAACTTTTCCTTTGCCCATCCAGATATACACTGAGTACTACTGACCTAAAACATTTGATTGTTAATCAAGATGATTGATTGTTTTGGACAGATGGGTCCTTTTGCATGTGTTAAAAGTCTGTTTCTGAGATTCCAACAGGAGGTTGGCTTGAAACACAGCAATGAAGGCTACTTATGGGACAGATCTGGCTGGCAGGCCACAGACTGATGAAGTTTTCCGGATAGAAGACAAAACGTTTCTCACTTTAAAGAAACTAGTCCAGATGAAATGATTTAACCTTTTGCATTGAGCACAGTTTGCTAACACTTAGCATGATAAAAATGGCTACAAGTCGTGGGGTTAGCTTACTTATCAGCACTTTGAGATTTTTGTTATTGAAAAGTGCGTTATAAATAAAAATCATTATTATTATTATTATTACTTACCACCTTTGTTTAATGTTGGACGACTGTAAACTTCTGTGATAAATCCACAACGCCAAATATTATTCCTCGGTATGCGATGAAATATGCAGTAACAAAGCTTGGAAAACGCTAGAAGCCAAGAAGGTTGCTTGTAGCTACTTAGCTTCTTCGCACGTCAGCGCCGAAACTCCAGAAGACTCTGATTGGCTGGAATGAAAGTTTGCCTGCGATTTCATTGGTTGAAATGTTTACCTCATCGTAAACTTCTGTTGTTGCTAAACAAATCATGTGACACAGGTATGTTTTGGGTGGAGGGGCGGGGGTTCTTCCTCTACTCTTCATGCATTTCAGACAGGTTGTAGAGAACGCTGTACTTGGGCTGATGGCCAGTTCACAACTGCACAACATAGATTTTCTTGTGCGCGATTGCGCAGGTGTGCACCACTCCATCACAGGGACGCATAGAGACAAACAAGACAAACAACCATTCACTCTCACTCACTCACACCTAGGAACTATTTAGAGTTACTAATAAACCTAACATGTGTGTAATTTGGTCTGTGGGAGGAAACTGGAGTATCTGGAAACAACTTATACATGCACAGAGAGAACATGCAGATTCTAGCCAAAAAGGTCTCAGACTGGGATTTGAACCAGCAGCTTTCTCATTGAGAGACAACAGCTTTACCAACTGAGCCAGTGTGCGTGTGCTAAGTCCAAATCACGAATCAAATTCAGATCCAGATTCAAATTCAATTAAGTTTATATTCTAACATTATGTTCACACACAGCACATTATGCAGCCATTAACAGATTGCATTGGCAAAATCTGTAAAATAAATATATATTGTTTTAAATAAAATAATGTTTTGCTTTGTGAATTTTTAATGACATTTGCTCATCTCTGGCTAAAGTTTAAGAATGTATAGGTTACAATTTCTTCAGAATCTTTTATTTTATTTTTATTATTTTACTCAGCTTGAGTTTTCATAACAAAACACATTTATGATTTGTTCTAAAAGGGAAAATTCAACACTGTGTACATAAGTACGGAAGCGTAGTGCTGCCACGTGGTGAAAAAACATTTTGGGGCTTATGTAGTAATAACGTGATTACGTGATGCATATCACGTTATTACGTGATAATATCACGTAATAACGTGATACGTATCACGTTATTACGTGATACGTATCACGTGATAAGTATAGATGTAGCATGCATAGCCAAGATTTCAGGAGAGGCGGTTCCTTTAAATATAAAGTAGACCGGAAAATTTTCAATCTGCTCTGTGGCACAACTGTTAGCACATCGGCTTTAGAATCCAATTTTGTCCAGGGGACCATGGTTCGATCCTGACCTGGGTCAACTTTTTTTACGTTTGTTTTTTATTAGATAAATAAAATTTAAAAAACGGTCCTGATTCTTTCTGCAATAAATCCATAATGTCCAATTCTGAAAATGAAATTGGATTTATCAAATAAAAAACAAACATGAAAAAAGTTGACCCAGGTCAGGATCGAACCAGGGTCCCCCGGACAAAATTTGGATTCTAAAGCCGATGCGCTAACAGTTGTGCCTCAGAGCAGGTTGCAAATTTTCATGTCTACTTTATATTTAAAGGAACCACATCTCACAAAACAGCGGAATACCCTTCTGTTGGAAAGAGAAGGTGGAGACGCCGCTAATGTCGAACTGGTTAACACCATAGACTTAATATGCCTGTGGTTAACACAAACTCCTTTTTTATTTTATTTATCAAATAAAAAACAAACGTAAAAAAAGCTGACCCAGGTCAGGATCGAACCAGGGTCCCCCGGACAAAATTTGGATTCTAAAGCCGATGCGCTATCAGTTGTGCCACAGAGCAGGTTGCAAATTTTCCGGTCTACTTTATATTTAAAGGAACGGCCTCTCCTGAAATACTGGCTATGCATGCTACATCTATACTTATTACTACATAAGCCCCCCAAAATGTTTTCACCAGGTGGCAGAACTACGCTCCGTACATAAGACACGCTGCCTTAATTTTTTATTTTTTTTAAATGCCTCGGGTTACCTCATTTACTTTCTGTTAAAACCAAAAACAAAGCACTCCGGGTTCCTGCACAAAGCCTTTTTTTTATTCTTTGTTTTTAAATCCAACTTTAAATGAACTCTAGTATATTCCACTTAATCTTACATGAGAGACTGGCAAGGCTCTCAGAAGACAGTCCCGCTGACTACACAAAGAGAGTTAGTTGTTTAATTTAGATCAAGGCTTTTTTTTGATGTAAAGAGTATAGCTTGATGTCTACCTTGTAGTATAAGAGAAAAAAAACTGAAACATTGCTCCTTCCACGTTACTTTAGGAAGTTTGTCTGAAATTATAGAAGTAGAACGTATTTGGTTGGAGGTGGGGGGTGTTCCTCCAATTAGCTTTAGATTTCCCATTATCTTACATTTCTTCACAACACAAACATGCTGCAGTCCTGGTCAAAATGACTTTTTTTATTTCCCTCCACTGACACCCATGTGAGCTGTTTACCCACTCTGCCATTATGTTGGCATGAGATTGAATGACTGAATGTGCTAATGACCCCACAAGAATTGAAATCCCTGGAAGTCGCAGCCATTTAATTAGAACTGATGATACTTTGTGGCTAGGAGGAGAATCATCTTAAACTACACGTGAAAACGCTCAGTTGGCTTCAACTAAAGCTCCCAAGAGCTTGCACTCTTTGCTCTGAATGTAGTTAACAAAGTCCCTGACAAACAAAATAACTGTTGGCCCTGACCCCTATCTGTTCTTGTTACAGTAAGATGATTCCATACACAAACGAAAAACACAATTAGTAACTCTGCTTTCCAAAGTCTGAATAGACCTTCCATGTATAATTAGCTGAGTGCCTTTACTTACAGCACGAGTTTTTGTTCAATTTAACACCCTAAAAATGTGGAAAAATAACTCAATGTGAGGTATTTAAGAGATGTTTTAACTGGAAGATGTAATGTTAAGCATGAGCAAGTTGATTTTGACCAAGTCAATGATGGCATTACCAGAATGGCTATCGGGGTTTAAAAAAAATAGATTCAGAGAATTCATGTGTCACACCACCACCCGTGCATCTGACTTTTACCACCCATTGAGTTTCATTCTGAGGCATCTGGGCCATAGTGAAATCCCTGACCCAGATTGGTTGCTTTGCTCCAGCTACGTAAGTAACAATCTGCGCACGAGTGCACATTCAAATATTTATCACCTCAATCATTTATCATGATCTGCTGCATTAAAATGCTACCTTGGCATAAAGTAGCTGTTTGCACAAGCTGAACAAGTCAATGGAACTCCTTGTGAACGAGGTTGAGCCAGATAGACTCGTTACTGTTTATTTTTTTTGACTTTTGTTCCTCTTTTCATTGCCTAAATGTCATAACAATACTGGCAATGCTGAAATTAAATATGAATCTACAGATATGTACCATATTTTCCACCGTACCTGTCACATGTCCCTATAAGTCACATAAGTCCAAATATGTCTACAAAGGTGGGAAAATCCATAAATATGTTGCTTTGCCATATAAGTCGCATCTATTATTTGTCACCGCTGACAACCCGGAAATGTGCGCCGAACCTGGAAATGTGGGCCGGTGTTGTGCCAAAAATCAATGGGCTGCCAAATGGAGGCTGCAACAGCGTGCACAGAAGGACTTAACCATAATTGAACAAGATTAACACTTAAAAATAATTATTTGTTTGCTCAAAAGTATATTAAAGGTGTGTCTCAGTCTAACACATGCTTAACAAAATAACTTTTAATTGTCAAATCAGCTGTATATTATTTGCTGCCTCAGTGCTCCGGGAGCGTGCAGAGGGAGGAAAAAAGGGAGGACGAACGCTGCTTGTTTCTTCGAAATTTAACAAGAAAAGCACCTAAAAACAATAATTTGTTTGCTCGAAATTATAGCAAAGGTGTGTCTCGGTTGAACTTTTACTTAATACATGCACTTTAATGGTCAAATTGGCTGCATTTCGCCGGGGCAGTGCAGCTGGTTTGACTTGCTCCATTCAGCGAGCAGAATGAAGGTGGGGCGACTGGCAAGCTAATTGTCATTAATAGCTGGTGAAGATTCTCAGTCATCCAGGACATGGCAAATTCAAAACATTTCAAGACATAAACAATAAAGTCTAAAGTAAAGTATGAAAAAGTCCAGTTGTTTTTGTCTTGAACTTTTTTGAATTTGACATTATAGCCACGTTTACCTAATACATGATACAATGGCATGCCTTACAACTACTACTACTCTGCTACCATCGTGTGGCTGAAATTGGTACTGTTCAAAATTATTATTTTTTTCAGTCAGAATGAATGAAAACAGTCATATCTTAGCCAAAAATCGGTTTATAAATATGGGGAAAAAAATCCAGAAATACATCGCTTCAGCCTGTAAGCCCCAGGGCATGCAACTTATGCAAAAAAACTATGACTTATAGGCCGAAAAATACGGCATGCATTTTGCTATTCTGACTCTTACGAACCTCATCAGTAGCACCAAGGTCTTTACTTTGTCATGCTTGACAATCTGTTGTTGGATCAGCCTTCTTCATGAGGAGGTCCTTTATTATTTAGTAGTCTGCTTTTTAATTTTTTGTTTAAGGCAAATAAGGTTCTAGCCTCACTGTAAAATCATATAATTCAGAGTAGCTATATAAATCCTGGTATTTGCCTGAGTCTTCTGTTTTCCTCTACGGTTGGCTTGCACAGAGCTGCCCAGGGGGACAACACTGGCTGCTCCATTTTCACTGTGTCCTCTCTGCCTGCTCCTCCTTAAACACTTTGATTAGAAAAGACAAAGTCGCCATTCTCATGGGGCCATGAACCATTGGCACAAGGGCATGTTGGTTCTTCTGAACGTTTCCTTTGGTTCATTTATGGATCAAAGAGCATTGCAGGACGGAACTCATCGCCTTTTCTTCCGCTAAAGTTTTTTTTTTTTTGCTTTAGAATTAGGAAACGCATAAAGCTGGAAAAAAAGGGAAAATATGTTTATTAGATGTATTTATTGATCATGAGAGCCCATTAAAAGTGCAGAATCAGCAATCCTTATCTATTCCAACAAGTTGCTAGCACTGATCCCTATCATGGCTTATCAGCCTCATGCAGATAAATTATCTCCATGTGTGCTTTGGGGCAGTAAAGACCTTGCTCAGTTCCCCTTAAAGCTAAAGTTTTGGTCAGCCAAATGGGTTCTGTGGTGAGTGATATGCTAATCACAGCCTCCGCTAGATGGTGGTCAGAATGATGGAGATCAAACAGAAGCACAGAAACAGGCCTAGAAGCTCGAGGCTGTGGTTTTCTGCTTCGCTGCGACACGAAGACCTCGATTTGATGTGATTTCATCTTGTATCCTGTATGGTACATATCTTACCTGCATGTTGGAAAATGTAATTGGTATGCATTCTGGCTGATTAGAACTCATCTAGTGTGATCTGCAGGGTTGACGGATCAAAGCCAAGTGCAGTCAATAAAACTAGGCAACATTTTAAATCAGGAAATCCATATTTTGTGTTTAAGCGCCAGCTGATCTCATCTTGCCCTATTACATGCCAGCTGGGGATGACAATAAAAACACACATTCTCAAACGTCTGACAACATGCTTGCCAGATATAATGTGTTAAAAGTTTTTGTGTTAACAGAAAAACTAAATAAAATAAACATTGTGTAGCCAGGCTGTGAGAGCATACACAATTGTTTTCATTATGACATATAATGTCTGACTTATCATGAGCACAACCTGTGACAGAACAGTATGATAACAACCTATTAACCTTCTTATTCTTGGTTCTATGTTAACTAAGTTCTGAAAATGCATTTAGTTCCTTCACATTGCATATACTTTTTTTTTATTCATGCACTTGTAAGATGTTGACCTGTATGGAAAGGTTCTGGTTAAGTTGTGCTTTTGCCTCTTTGTGCCTTCCAACTTGTTCTTGGCAGCTGTCATTGTGAACTCGGCAGGTGAGATTTCTTACTTTCCTGGTTTCCACTTTGTACTACAAGCTCCTGCTGATATATAATTTTATTAGCCACATTCAACACAAATAAATGGATGTAATAAATATTCACAGTATGGATACATATGGCTATTATTATATTTTATATTGACTAGAGAAACACACGAGCATGCCATTTGTGACAATAAGTAATATTTATTAATATTTTGTTCCTGTTTTAAATAGTTTGATATGAGTCAGCCTTTCCCGGTGTACTCCATCAGATTAAATCAACAGCAATCGGGTAGCTGCCAATGTGGGTATGAAGTGAGCATGATGGCATGAAAAGATATGTGACAGGTGATTCATTTTTATTCCCACAGACGTATAGGTGGGAAGTGACCAAACTGCAAATTATGAATTAACCTGGAGCTAGTAAGAATATTTATCTATCAATATTATTATTATATTATTATTATATTATTATTATTATTGTCTGTCCAAACAGATTTCACTTGTAAATGAGTCTTCAAGGTTCAATGTGATTTATTTGTTTAAATAAAGGTTGAATGAATATTAGATAAATGATCACCAAATTGTACTAGCTATTTTGAAAATTGTTTTAGTTTAAAGCAATCAAAAACAGTTCACTTCTTGTCGTTGCACTTTTTCTTAAAGCAAGTTGTTTAAATTACCTCTTATAGTTGTGGATGCTCTGGTTGGATTTGAGACTGATGAAATGGCTTCCAGATAGTACTTCTTCGTAACAAGGATCTAAACGTCATACTTTCCCCATATTTTTTTGCACAGTAGAATTTTTTTCTTCTTCTACTGAGTAATGCATTTCAGTGTCCAAAGCCTTCCATTCCATTGATGATCTGTCAAAGTTGCCCTCTCAGTCCAGACTCTCCCATGATTCCCTACTGTCATGCCAAATCCTGCACCTTCACTCCTACAAAGTGCAAATGGGATTGTACTGTAAGAGCTCAAGGCTTGGCGGCTTTGTTACCAAGGAAACTTAACTGGAAAATGTGCTCCCAGCAGTCCGTGGGGACAGAGCACCATACTTCACAGTCCTATTGTCGACAAAAGTGTGGTAAAATAGATGGAAACCTGCAACAACGTCCTGTTCATGCTTTTGTCCAGCTCAAAGTACTTTACATGGTGAGAGTGGCAGCAGTGGACCAGCAAGAATAAACGGTTTGTCCTGCTGATTCACAGTGTTGTTCAGCTCTGTGTAATTTTACCATGTGGCAATAAAGCAGTAGGGATCTAACCATTGTGCTTTGGCTCACTTTGTGACAAAACCTGCATATTTAATGCCCCAAAGTGTTTACATGTACAGTATTGGTTAAGGCTTTAATGGTGGAGGCTTCATAATAGAATGCGATCTCAGTATCATCAATTAGATTCCTGTTACATGGAGATATCATGCGGCCATCTGGTAAATCTTCTATTTTTAGACCAATATTCAAAAAAACTTTGTCACACTTTCCAACATAAAACTGCCTTTGGTCTATGATAGAGGCTCAGATACACAATTCAAGAATGAAACATAATCATATAGAAACACATCACACTAAAATCCCAAAGCCCCATACCCTATAAAATCATACAATCATAAACACTTAAAAAAACACAAGCTCATAAGACCAAATGCCTATAACATCTGCAAATCTACAACTATATTCATTTATTTTTATTTTTATAAAGGCTGATTGCAGTGGGAATAAAATAGTTTTTATATTTTATTTTCTTGGCCATTCTAAAATGGTTACCTGAAGGCAGGAGTTGGAATGACTGGTGAAGGGGGTGTGAAGGGTCCTTGGTGATAACGGCTTGCTTTCCTTAATGGCTATACAGTTCTGTGAGCTGCATTTAAGGGGTACTGACTGAGATTGTTTAGCTGTCTGTTTGATGATCCGTGTGAGTTTTTTTCTTGTTCATTTCTGTAAGGAAGTTGTACCATGATGAAATTTTGAATGTAAGGATTGACTCAATTAATGACTGGTACATGACTGCTGGCGCAGAGGTTAGAGAACGTGAGCTTGTGATCATCGCCGGTTCAAGCCCCGGTACCGACAACATAAAAAATGTGGGTGGGATAAGTGAAGCAGTCACACCTGTCTCCACCCTCATCAGCCCCTCTCTGGGCCCTTGAGCAAGGCCCTTAACCCCCACCATCTGCTTCCCCGGCACCCTAGCTAGCAGCTCTCTGCTCCACACAGAGGGTTGTGGTAGCTCGGTGGTCTGTGGTTGTGTCAGGAAGGGCATCTGGTGTAAAAACAATTGTGCGACTTAGTTCGCTGTGGCGACCCCTGACGAAAGGAGAAGCTGGGAAAAAAATAAAATAAATAATAGTTAAAATGTCCAGTTTGACCGTAAAAAACTTTTAGCCTTCTCATTAGAAACATGCGCCATTGTGCTTTTTTAGTTTTTTGTGCCCCTCAAGATGTTGTGAGAAGGACATGTGGGAGTCAGTGTAGGGGAATACCTCACCTCAGAAAGAGAACACCTCAGAAAACAGAAAGGCATCACATCAGCTCAAACAAACAAAAGAGTTCACCTCACTTTAAATATTATTCATGTGTTTTGTGTTTGAAACTGTTAAAAACAAGATTAATCTATTCCCTTTGGAATGAACAGACTTATTTTATTCAGTCTCAGCTCACAAACCTCTCAGTTTTACACACACACACACAAAAGGAAACTGTCACTGTGTAAACTTCATTGCAACATCAAGTCATTTTCCCATGAAACAGATGAGAGCTGTGTTCAACTGACCTCGGAGTTTCTAAAACATCTGAACTGGCTACGTTGATAACGCAAGAGTTCAGCTTAGAAACAAACAGTCCTAAGTCTGTCTTTAAGTTTAATCTATTTTACTCATCAAAGCCATTTGATGTTCAGTCAATTTCGTTATGCACAGATTCTTATTTTTATAATAAAATCAACTGAATTGGTGATTATTTTGGCATATGTGTGTGTTAATTGATTAGATGCCCTTTAAACATGAGAAAATAACTTGCATACATTATTTTGGGGTAAATAAGAGACTGGATTTTCCTCTTAGTAGAGGTGGTTCCCACACACGAGGTTATTTGCATATTGCATGCATATGTTATGAGCTTAATCAGGGAGGAGACTGAGGAGTCTCCAGGCTCGAACCAGCAGACTGAGAGACAGCTCTGTTCATCAGGCAGTCAGAATGCTAAACACTCTGCCTGCTCTGCCTCCCCTCCCATTTGAACTGCCTTAACACTAAAACTTTCTCACATATTATCACTCAACACAAAGTTTTTAACACTAGACTCTGTGTCACCAAACGGGTTTTCACTAAACTCTCGGTCATGTGCTCATACAGTTTGCACTACTTCTCATACTTGCACTAATGTCTGTATTACATCACTGCCTATAATCATAATACTGTTTACATTCTCTGTTTACATTTATTAATACTGTTTACTTTTATTACTACTGCTTACATGTAATTACTACTGTTTACATTTATTTACACTACTCTAATATCTACACCACTGCTGGTACATATACAGTGTGCTCTGAACGGTCTTATTTAGGGATGCCCAATGTGCCTTACTGCATATGCCACTTTTTGCCTCTACAACAACATCAACTACTACCTCATACATATACTGTGTACATTGACTCATACGCTGCTTTGCCACTTTGCAAATGTCAATGCTAGAAACCTTTAGTTTATTTTAGTTATACTTTTTATACTCTTTTTTTATACCACTATGCAAAAAAACTCAGGACAGTGTTAGTTTTACTATTTTATGCTTATGTCTATTATTATATGTTTCAGTGTTTCAATGTTTAGATGTTTACTGTTGCACCGAGGGACTGAGAGAAACGCAATTTCGGTCCTGTGTATGTCCTGCACTGTACATATTGCAGATCTGACAATAAAGTTGACTTTGACTTTGACTTTAAAGAGGGGCTAAACTCAAAATTAACTTTTTATAGCTGATAAACTCCCTAGAATGTGTCTAAAATGTTGTATATCACTATGTCTGTGTTAAAGGTGCTATGTGTAACTTTCTGTAGAGTGCAGAACTTAGAAATATTTTCAACAGGCAAAGCATTCTGATCCCTCCCCCTCAGAGCCATATATGGCTCTGCTCCCCCTGGCCCTGCTGAAATTCAAATTCAAGCTCTGTTTTTATTGGCTGATTCAAATTCAAGCTCTGTTTTTATTGGCTGGTTACAAACTCTGTTTTTATTGGCTGGTTAATGGCGGGTCACTCTGTGTTTTTAGTGTTTTTATAAATGCTGATAGAGAAGCAAGGGAACTATAGTTTTTTTCAGAGATTACTTTGTCTAACATCAGTCTGTCAAGTCTGATGTTACGACAAGACTCTGTCGAGTCCAAGTCATGTGACTCGAGTCCCCACCTCTGGTAGATAGTGACAGAGTGAAGAAATATGTTAAAAATATATTGTTAGAAAAGTTACAGACTGCACTACAAAGTTACATAGTGCAGCTTTAATCTTCATATATTTGTGCATATTAGTTTAAATCGGCTATATTTGGTCTAAAAACGTGTTTACGGTAGTCCTATGGGTTGAACAGAGGAATTGCACCTTAATTTTCTGATTGGTCTATGATTCGCACTGTGACGTGTTTTCGCAAGCTTTCATCACGAAAGTGGTTCAAGCAGAGCCAATCCCCTGCAGAGATGAGAAGGTCCACGCTGCAGTCCATACCTTATATGGAAGTGGTACATTGCACGCCGGAAAAGTACTGCAACGATGCATATTATAGTTTTTGGAATGGCACTAGTTATTTGTATATTTTAACTTATTTATTTCAAGAATACTTTTCACGTCATCAAAACTATTTGGTTGTATTTGTTTTCTTATGGTGCGATGGACAAGCAAAACATGTATGCCAAGTTGGGGCAGTGGTGGAAGTGCAGGTTTGGGATCCGAGAGACCCAGATTCGAACCCCGGTCACGGAATACCTTGTGGTATTATTATTATTTTTTTAAGCCTTTTGTTTTGGATAGATCGGGTGAGAATAGATATATACATCTACATAATTATTATTTGTTGTTGCTTGTTGTAAGTTGTTTGCTAGAGTTTTAGTTTGTTTTAGTTTGTTGCTAGAGGGGGCGTGAACGTAGCCAGTGCTTTAAGTGGAAAAAAATAAGTGCCGGTACCCTCCCTAATGTCATAATAATATGCATACCTGCAAACTCAGAAGGGATGAAAAAGGTGACAAACGTTGCGCCAACCCCCCCCCAAAAGATTTTGTAATTTTTAACATGCTTCAGGTAAAAGTCATTTACTAACCTGATTTAATGAGGACATAAATAGGAAAGATTGTGTCAACCAAAAAATCAACAACCAACAGCATCAGCAAGTCAAATACAGCAGAACATTTTGCTAACAATGCACTGCTCAGAGTCAACAGATGCATTTAAAAACTTAAGACTTATCTCTTCAGACAGGCTATTTTTGTACATTGATTTTAGAGTTTGTTATCTTTTACCTTTTTGTATAGTACTTCTGTGATTTTATGATTTTATTTTTCCTTTTGTAAAGCACTATGTGACTCTCATGTCTGTGAAATGTGCTATATAAATAAAACTTACTAACAGTAAAAACTCATTTCTTAAATATGCTTGTGAAGATGTTTTGCCAGAAATTTTGAATAAAGTAGATGCCATTTCCTGCATTCTGGTGTATTTGAACAAGTTGTTAAACATCTATGTTTACCTACATGTAAACATGATTCACTAACTATTTTAGAGACATCTAACAAAATAAAGTCAGGTCCTGTGGACAGATTAAAAAATTGTTTAAATTATTATTGATCATGAATCAGGATATTTTAGAGACACCTCATTCAACTAGTTCACATAGACATCATCCTGTTTTTAAACTCACTCCTGTGGCTAAGATCATTAAATTAATGTGACAATTTATCACAGTGGCTTTAGGGGTGCAACTGACTTTTATTTTGTTAATTTTTATTTAGTTTTATTTGTAACACAACATGCCATTTTACTAAA
>JBBPBX010036389.1:0-13307 GCA_038048925.1 Garcialebias charrua | reverse complement strand
TTTTTTTTTTTTTTTAATAGAGAGAAAGAAAGAAAAGAGAAAGTGAGACAACAAAACAACAATTGTCCACAGAAAGAGCACAAGGCAAACACACCAAACCTCCGTCCACAATCCTGCAAAGCACATGACAGAACACAACAACGAAACATACAAGCATAAAGACTGATAATATTCATGACCTTGCAAATAGATTTCTATAAATACACATACCCATACCTACAAATATATATACAATATACATACATATATATTTATATTCATTTATATACCCATCTACATACATCTACTATACATCCCTGCATCCATTTGTGTGTGGTTGTGAGCATGCATAAGTGAATAAGGTTCCTCCAATAGAACATTTAGTAGCGACTGTGAAGCATCAGAGACCCGTCCCCCCAAAGCCCGAGACAGACGAAGGGGCGATCAAAGCCCAAGACCCCAGGAAGGACCCCGAGCCCAGAGTCCCCAGGACCACCCGAACAGGACGAGCCACTCGTCCACTCCCCAGATCCGACCAAGTGGAAGAACCGGACGAACCCCACCAGGGACCACACACAATGACCCCCCGGGGTCAACAGCGACAATACACAGGCCCCCGCCGGAGCCCGCTGCACCGACGTAGCCCCAGGGCCGGTCACCGAGGCTCGGGCACCGGGGACGCCCATCCCTCAGGTCCAGACCTGACAGGACCAGAGGACCCGAGCCCCACCAGGCAGCCACCAGGCCGAGCTGACAAACGCCCAAGCGCCCAGCCCCAGATAGTGAGGGCCCCAAGCACGCCCGTAGGCAGAGGAACACCCACCAGGGGGCCACGTGGCAGGAGCGCGACACTGGGTAGCCTCAGAAGTATCAGAGAGGGGGCAGTCCAAGTCCCAGCCTGACACCCCCTGGTTGCCTTGCGGACATTCTGGGGGTGGGCCATCAGGGGTTGTGCTGGGGTGTGGGGGGGTTCGGGGCCTGCGGGTTCGCCGTGGGCGGGGCTGGCAGTGCGCTCCCTCTGGGGCTGCTTGGACTCGGGTGTCCTGTCCTGTCGGCAGGGCGCGGGGTGTGCCGGATCTTGGACGTCTGCTGCTCTCCACCCCAGAATGAATGGGTCTACCTCCTGGGTTTGGATGTGGGCTGCCCCATGTAGGGAGCAGGTACATGTCTTGGACCTAGGGGGTATAGAGTGTGCATCGGGATTATGAATGGAGCGTGTCGTTATTGTTTGTCTTTCTGTGACTGAGGGTGAGGATGAGGGAGGGTCTGAATGAGTGTGGCCGGGGCCACTGCTGAAATGGGACCCCCAGGCATTTACCTACATGGTAGAGCCGAGTCTGTTCTCAGCTCTGCCCCCCTCCCCCTCACACCCTTTCCTCCTCTGCTGTTTACGGTGGGGAAAAAGGTAAAAAACAAGCAGCATAAGAGCTTGTAAATAAGTTTATTGGTTTTTACTGATAGATAATTAGTTATTAGCGGTACTGCATTTTAAATAAAAATAGCACAAATCCGCTTATGAATTATAAAAGTTAGTCAATTCACAAAAACGCTGACAAAAAGTTTAGGTCCACTGTAAGCGGAATAGCGCTTTAGCGCTCTCTAGCGGTCTGTGCCCACCACTGACAAAAACTAAGAGCACACAGTTAACAACAATAACATCAACATTGCCAAAAATGCTGACAGCCAACAAGATGCTGACAGTAAACAAGATTACACAGACAGAGGTACACGTAAACAAAAACATTTGCCAAGACCTGTAAGGTTTCTCTGTAACTTTATCAAAAGGGGGGTAGCTAAGAAAGCTTACCTTCCAATCACACCGGAAGGGGTCCTCACGCGTGAAGCCCTCCTGGACGGCAGTGCAGACGTAATTATTATGTCAGCCAAACTGTTCGAGGAGCTAAGGACCACCGCTAACGGTGTTAACAGGCAAATACCCCTTGAGAAAAGTGCTATTTAACTGCAGGGCCTTGCAGAGACGAGAACAACCCTAATAGCTATAGCTATGGTTCACATGCAGATTGGCAAAATGACACTATACCACCTGGTACATGTGTCTACAGTTGACTCATTCCCATTTTTGGTTGGCCAAGATTTTATAAATCGCTTTGACGCGATTATAAATTATGGTAATCAGACAATGTGGTCCATAGTGAGCAATCCACTGCCGATTGATATGCCTCCACAAGGTCATGACACTGACTGTCTAACAGCAGGTACCGCTGAAGGAACAAGGGAATCCCCAACCGAGATCACAAGCCCAGTAAGTGAACCTTCAAATATAGGTGAGACAGAAGAGACCCAACAGTTGGACCCAACTCTGGCCCAACAAGAGAACCTCTTCTGCGAGCTGAAACAATCAGCATTCACTGAACATTACCTAACACAGGTAGTGAAAGGTGTAGAGATCCAAGGATCCCAAACCAAAGACGTTGCACTGTCTTCTTGGACAGATAAATCGGCAATCAGCCAAGCTTTCGATGAAACCTTGGTTCATGAGAATTTGAGTCTAGAACTAATCAGAAATTACATAGTTCTTACAGACTCAAAGAGCCCCTCTTCAGTCAAGAAGTGGGAAGACACACACAACAACGACAGTGACCCGTCGCAGTCTGAACAATCAGACACACCTGCGATTGCACCGACAGTTGTGACACACCTAAATTACACAGAAAGAGGTAAATGTAAGAAGATACGTTGGCCGAAACCTAAAAGGTTCCTGTGTACTACCTACTCTCAGCTGCGCGAACAGCTTAAACTAAACATTGGCATCCTAGCTTGTGCCCATGGACGGACGTCCTCACCTGTGTGCGTGGTCCCCCATAACCAAAGGGGGGTGATGTTAGGTCATGCCTAAGACAAAGACAAAGATCAATGACTCCACAAAAGACAAAGGTCTTACAAACTCTCTGACTTCATGGGATAATAAGGTCATACAAACACAAGATAGTAAATAAACTAAACAGTTTAAACTATATTTGTTACGAAAAGAAACGGCTCCAACTAGAACTTAAAAACGCTAAGTCTAAAAACCTACAGCAATAAACTAACCTTAACAACCGTTTAATTCTACAGGATTTAATTTGACATCGGGTATAAAGCTAAGACCTGTTTTTCTTGTGTGGTACATGGTGGAATCTGACGACAGGAGTGAGTTGAAAATTGCAACAGAAACGGCTCAAGAGCGCCCCCTAGAAATGTTCAAACTACCCTCCACATTGGCCTTAGTTTGACGTAGAATCGTGAAATTGGTACACTTGTCCAATTCACCAAGATGCACAGAAAACACTCCGGCACCAATGTTGTACGATAAATGGTAAGGCGGCCATTTTGGAACGATGACCAAATTTTCATACCTTTTTGGCCGTTTACATCCTCGGCATTTGAACAAACTCCTCCAAGGGATTTCGCTCGATCGGGTTCAAACTTGGCCAGTTTCTTCATAAGGCACGGGGGAACAAACCTTATCAAAACGGTTCATTTTCATGCATGCTGAAGGGGCGGGCCAGATGTCAAAGTTGGACATCTCGCCATGAAAAACGAAACGCTTACAGCTCCTACACAAAAACTGTCTAATACATCAAACCTTCAGTGAGTGACACACATCCCATCTCCTGCAATACTAAATGGTCAATTCATGACATCACTTAAGCCATGCCCTCTGACAACAGGAAGTGTCAAGTTTTATGTTGAACGGTCCGTATCGGACCCCTGTTATCTAATCAGCGTGACATTCTGTCCAGTGACCGAAGACATGTTGGTAAATACCTTCAGAAGCTTCAAAATATTCAAAACAGTGCAGCAAGGATTTTGTTGAGGGTTTGTAAATTTGAGCATATTACACCCATTCTCCATAACCTTCATTGGCTTCCTGTCGACTACAGAATTCAGTACAAAACTGTTCTCATTACACATCAATGCTTACACGGAACTTCACCAGATTATCTAAAGGACATTCTTGTTTCATATTCATCCACCCGGTCTCTGCGGTCACAGAACAGTAATCTCCTTCACATTCCGAGAACCAAATTAAGGACCATGGGAGACCGGGCTTTCAGTGTGGCTGCCCCCGCCTGTGGAACTCTCTTCCTGACTACCTGAGAGCTCCACAGTCACTGGTTGACTTTAAGAGCGGCTTGAAGACCTTTCTTTTTAAGCGAGCCTACTCTGCCTCCTCATGATTCTTTCTTTGATCTTAGTTGATACTGTTATTAATTTTACTTGTTTTATCACTTGTTTTATTGATGTTTAATTTTGTTGCACTTTGTAGCACTTTGAGATTTTCATTAATGAAAAGTGCATTATAAATTAAATTCATTATTATTATTATTAACAAGCTTTCCAACACTGACCATTTTGGGTGGAGCATGTGGGCGTGGCAATGTGGCGAAGTAAGACGTAACGCCATCACCTTATGTTTGGTTCTAAATTCCACAGATTTGATCCGAGGAGTACCAAAATCAGTACGATCGATCATTGCCCACCCCTTGAACAGGAGTCTATGCTAATTAGCCAATAGCCTCCACAGCGCCCCCTAGAATATTTAAAAACATCAGCCCCAAGCCATTTTTGGACCGATAATTCTGAAACTCTGTGAATATATGTATCTTCTCAGGATCTACAAAAAACTTTCTTGGAGCACTGGTCCAAAACAAACAGGAAATCAGCCATTTTGGGTGAAAGGGTCATTTTCCTGTGTTTTGAAATGTGTGTTTGAACGAACTCCTCTTAGGGATTTTGATGGATTACCTTCAAACTTGGTTAATATGCCCTTAACACATTGGACAGTAAAAGTTATCAAAAGCTTGAGTTTTTATTTATACTAAAGGGGCGTGGCTAGGTCTCAAACTTGTGCTTCATGCCAATAAATTTCAAACCGCTATAACTTTCACATTGAAAGACCAAAATGTACCAAACTTGGCATGAGTCATCCCTGGTGGATGCCTGACGATCCTCTGTGGTCATGTTGTGATGTCATTGAAGCCCCGCCCCCTCAGAACAGGAAGTTACTTTTTTATTGGAAGGCTCCTTCTCTGACACCCTTGAACTAATCAGGATGATCCTTGGTTAGAAGACATATAACAAGTTGCTCCAACTTATTTTAAAGTGCTAAAAGTTTTAAATGAAGGATGTGGGAGTGGCGGCGTGACATACGTTTGGCTCTAAATTCTACAGAATTGAACCAAAGTGCACCAAAATCACTACGATCGATCATTATCCACCACTTCAACAGGCTTCCATGATAAGTGGCCAATACCCTCCATAGCATCCCCTATATTATTACTACAGTTATATCTCAGTGATACATCATCCGATCTGCACGAGATTTATTGTGCTTCATCAGTGAGTACTTCCACACACATTGATATTGTGATTTAACCTATGACTCCAGAGCGCCCCCTAGATTATTCAAACTGTTAGATCTCAGTGATTCATCATCTGATCTGTACCAGATTTATTGTGCGTCATAAAGGAGCATAAACGCATTGATATTGGTGTGTAAATTTTGACTACAGTGCGCCCCCTACATAATTCAAACTGTTATATGTCAAAGATAGACCATTTGATCTGTTCCAGATTTATTGTGGGTCATCTGTGGGCACTTCTAAACACATTGATATGGTTATTTAACATTTAGCTCAAGTGCTC
Organism: Garcialebias charrua; assembly: GCA_038048925.1. Taxonomy (NCBI): domain Eukaryota; kingdom Metazoa; phylum Chordata; class Actinopteri; order Cyprinodontiformes; family Rivulidae; genus Garcialebias; species Garcialebias charrua. Next base: position 7,679 of record JBBPBX010036389.1, on the reverse strand, counting down.
CCCCTACATTATTCCAACAGTTACAGATCAGTGATACATCAAACGCTCTGCACCAGATTTATGGTGCTTCATCAGTGACCACTTTTGGACACATTGATATTGTTGTTGAACATTTTACTCCAATGCGCCCCCTATATCAGTGATACATAATCCCATCTGTATCAGATTTTTGGAACTTGATCAATGAGCACTTTCAGAAAAATTGGTATTGTTGATTCATGACATCACTTAAGCCCCGCCAACTCACAAAAGAAACTCACGTTTTTGGGTGACTCTTCCAGCTTCTGCCTGTGTAACATACAAGACTGAAACTGTATTCGATAACTGTTCCTGGCAAACGGGTGCGGGATGGGCACGAGAGAATTCGAGATGGCGACCAAGCAGATGAGCTAGAGCTCCCACGGTCGCCGCAATAAGGCAGGAGCGGCGCTAAGCTGCAAGGGCCTCAACACCACTTGCGGCTTTAATTGCTACTTTTGTTGTTTTTGAAGCTTGGTATTGTTTTCTGAACACTCCCAGCAAAAGAGGTTTTGTATTGAAGTTAGTTAAAGACTTTAATGGATTTAACTGCACCAACATGCAGTTTGTTAAACCTCAGTCATTGAAGAGTCAATGTAGTTTAAAGCTAATTTAGGTACCATAAACTACACTGATCTCACAATCTTTTGAAGTCGAACCAATGCGATCGATTCCTTTATAAGATTATCTAATCATTTTTGGTGAGTCTCGCCATAGACTCCAAAATGTATAGGGAATACCAAAACCTACGTTGTTCGTCTAAAGTACAACAGACATTTAGACCAAACTATATTTTCCTTTTCTATTTTAGTTTAACTTAAACTAAGTTATGAATGGAGGAATAGTTTGGAAGAAGAGGCCTTCGTTACAGAAGCCATCCTGAACCTTTTATAGGTATAGATCCCTGTATCTGATTTTTACAGCATGACCCACCCCTTAATTGGTATCTGTAGCTGATCTAAACCATGATAGCTTCCATACCAGGTGCATATAGGTAAGGCTTAATGTAAAATCCCAATCATAAGCCCACCTGAAACCACATAAATGCATGACACATAGAACCAGAGTGGCACAGACTAGAAACCAATCAACCTACAACCTTAGATGTAGGGACCTGCAACTCCAACGTTGGTCTCCAATCTTCATCCAAGTGTCGCCTCCTCTGAGTCAATCAAGGGATCCCCCTTACATGCTGATTAAAAACAATTGTTTCTGATGAAATCAACAACTCTAATCATTGTGGAATTACCGCTGTGAAAGTACCACTGTGGATTATAAGACTTTGTTTTCCAAGGGATTACAGACTCAGTTTTCCAAGGGTTAACAGTCTTAGTTTCCAAAGGATTAAAAGCTTACCGCAATGGGATTACCTACGAACAGTACGTAATTAACAACCTTTATGTGATTATAATTAAAAAAATTAAAAAATTCTCTCACTTACTGGATTACTTCAAGCTCAGAGACATTTGGTGGTATCCTTTTGTTTTGGACCTCATCCCCATGGACAGGCGATGACTTCCAAAAAGGGGGACTGTAGTGATACAACCTTGACCTCTGAAACACTTCTCTGATTGCTCTCAGTAATGACCTTTTCTGGAAGTTACTCCTGAAGGGACAGTGATACTTTTATTACTTTTAATTTGAATCAAAAATTACAAATTAAGTCACCCAGAGACTTCTCTTAATTTTTGTTAATTGAAATGTCATCAAATGAATAACCTTGTTATTTGTATGAGCATCAGTGCATTTTAATGTTGGATAAATCAAAGACTCTGTTTAATTCAAAATGTTGCTCGTGATACATTTTTTCTCTGAAAAGTTTTTCACTGAACTTTCAGTTAAACACAGAACACTGATTTTATTTTATTAGTTTGAATCAGAACATAAATAATTCATAAGAGACTCTCTTTACTTTTACTTTGTTTGATTCAGATATAATCAAAACATAACCTTCTGTTATTCATGTGAGCACTGCTTATTCTTCAATATGCTGTATGATCATGGTTTATGCTGTTAAGTTGTTGATCACTTCTTCATATGATTAATCAAACTGTATGTCTTATTCAGAAAACTATGGCAAAGTTCAGGGTATGTGTCAAGTTGAATTTCTTAGTTTTGTCTATGAGTTAGACACAGTAATCACTTTACTGGCAACTCTGTCTGTCTGTTTCTCTAAACAGTTTTCCTGTACACCTTCAGATTTTCAACTCTCTGACCTGCAAAGTAACTCCTTTATTCGCTCATTCTCAATCAGTTCATCTGGACAGTTTCTTTTTAGCAGAAACGTTTCACCCTCACTCCAGAGGGCTTCCTCAGTCAGAGTAGTCCAAAGCACACTGAAGTTAACCCACCAAGTAAGCAACTTATGTGGACCAACCAGTTTGCTGTAGCCAAGATGGTTTCTGGGGGCGTGTCCCTCGTCGACTCCTCCCAGGCAGGCAGACATGTCCAAAGTGGTTCAAGACAAGAAAGTTAATTCTCAATAGTCCAGGTATCAAATCCGCTCATTCTCAATCAGTTCATCTGGACAGTTTCTTTTTAGCAGAAACGTTTCACCCTCACTCCAGAGGGCTTCCTCAGTCAGAGTAGTCCAAAGCACACTGAAGTTAACCCACCAAGTAAGCAACTTATGTGGACCAACCAGTTTGCTGTAGCCAAGATGGTTTCTGGGGGCGTGTCCCTCGTCGACTCCTCCCAGGCAGGCAGACATGTCCAAAGTGGTTCAAGACAAGAAAGTTAATTCTCAATAGTCCAGGTATCAAATCCGCTCATTCTCAATCAGTTCATCTGGACAGTTTCTTTTTAGCAGAAACGTTTCACCCTCACTCCAGAGGGCTTCCTCAGTCAGAGTAGTCCAAAGCACACTGAAGTTAACCCACCAAGTAAGCAACTTATGTGGACCAACCAGTTTGCTGTAGCCAAGATGGTTTCTGGGGGCGTGTCCCTCGTCGACTCCTCCCAGGCAGGCAGACATGTCCAAAGTGGTTCAAGACAAGAAAGTTAATTCTCAATAGTCCAGGTATCAAATCCGCTCATTCTCAATCAGTTCATCTGGACAGTTTCTTTTTAGCAGAAACGTTTCACCCTCACTCCAGAGGGCTTCCTCAGTCAGAGTAGTCCAAAGCACACTGAAGTTAACCCACCAAGTAAGCAACTTATGTGGACCAACCAGTTTGCTGTAGCCAAGATGGTTTCTGGGGGCGTGTCCCTCGTCGACTCCTCCCAGGCAGGCAGACATGTCCAAAGTGGTTCAAGACAAGAAAGTTAATTCTCAATAGTCCAGGTATCAAATCCGCTCATTCTCAATCAGTTCATCTGGACAGTTTCTTTTTAGCAGAAACGTTTCACCCTCACTCCAGAGGGCTTCCTCAGTCAGAGTAGTCCAAAGCACACTGAAGTTAACCCACCAAGTAAGCAACTTATGTGGACCAACCAGTTTGCTGTAGCCAAGATGGTTTCTGGGGGCGTGTCCCTCGTCGACTCCTCCCAGGCAGGCAGACATGTCCAAAGTGGTTCAAGACAAGAAAGTTAATTCTCAATAGTCCAGGTATCAAATCCGCTCATTCTCAATCAGTTCATCTGGACAGTTTCTTTTTAGCAGAAACGTTTCACCCTCACTCCAGAGGGCTTCCTCAGTCAGAGTAGTCCAAAGCACACTGAAGTTAACCCACCAAGTAAGCAACTTATGTGGACCAACCAGTTTGCTGTAGCCAAGATGGTTTCTGGGGGCGTGTCCCTCGTCGACTCCTCCCAGGCAGGCAGACATGTCCAAAGTGGTTCAAGACAAGAAAGTTAATTCTCAATAGTCCAGGTATCAAATCCGCTCATTCTCAATCAGTTCATCTGGACAGTTTCTTTTTAGCAGAAACGTTTCACCCTCACTCCAGAGGGCTTCCTCAGTCAGAGTAGTCCAAAGCACACTGAAGTTAACCCACCAAGTAAGCAACTTATGTGGACCAACCAGTGAGGAAGCCCTCTGGAGTGAGGGTGAAACGTTTCTGCTAAAAAGAAACTGTCCAGATGAACTGATTGAGAATGAGCGGATTTGATACCTGGACTATTGAGAATTAACTTTCTTGTCTTGAACCACTTTGGACATGTCTGCCTGCCTGGGAGGAGTCGACGAGGGACACGCCCCCAGAAACCATCTTGGCTACAGCAAACTGGTTGGTCCACATAAGTTGCTTACTTGGTGGGTTAACTTCAGTGTGCTTTGGACTACTCTGACTGAGGAAGCCCTCTGGAGTGAGGGTGAAACGTTTCTGCTAAAAAGAAACTGTCCAGATGAACTGATTGAGAATGAGCGGATTTGATACCTGGACTATTGAGAATTAACTTTCTTGTCTTGAACCACTTTGGACATGTCTGCCTGCCTGGGAGGAGTCGACGAGGGACACGCCCCCAGAAACCATCTTGGCTACAGCAAACTGGTTGGTCCACATAAGTTGCTTACTTGGTGGGTTAACTTCAGTGTGCTTTGGACTACTCTGACTGAGGAAGCCCTCTGGAGTGAGGGTGAAACGTTTCTGCTAAAAAGAAACTGTCCAGATGAACTGATTGAGAATGAGCGGATTTGATACCTGGACTATTGAGAATTAACTTTCTTGTCTTGAACCACTTTGGACATGTCTGCCTGCCTGGGAGGAGTCGACGAGGGACACGCCCCCAGAAACCATCTTGGCTACAGCAAACTGGTTGGTCCACATAAGTTGCTTACTTGGTGGGTTAACTTCAGTGTGCTTTGGACTACTCTGACTGAGGAAGCCCTCTGGAGTGAGGGTGAAACGTTTCTGCTAAAAAGAAACTGTCCAGATGAACTGATTGAGAATGAGCGGATTTGATACCTGGACTATTGAGAATTAACTTTCTTGTCTTGAACCACTTTGGACATGTCTGCCTGCCTGGGAGGAGTCGACGAGGGACACGCCCCCAGAAACCATCTTGGCTACAGCAAACTGGTTGGTCCACATAAGTTGCTTACTTGGTGGGTTAACTTCAGTGTGCTTTGGACTACTCTGACTGAGGAAGCCCTCTGGAGTGAGGGTGAAACGTTTCTGCTAAAAAGAAACTGTCCAGATGAACTGATTGAGAATGAGCGGATTTGATACCTGGACTATTGAGAATTAACTTTCTTGTCTTGAACCACTTTGGACATGTCTGCCTGCCTGGGAGGAGTCGACGAGGGACACGCCCCCAGAAACCATCTTGGCTACAGCAAACTGGTTGGTCCACATAAGTTGCTTACTTGGTGGGTTAACTTCAGTGTGCTTTGGACTACTCTGACTGAGGAAGCCCTCTGGAGTGAGGGTGAAACGTTTCTGCTAAAAAGAAACTGTCCAGATGAACTGATTGAGAATGAGCGGATTTGATACCTGGACTATTGAGAATTAACTTTCTTGTCTTGAACCACTTTGGACATGTCTGCCTGCCTGGGAGGAGTCGACGAGGGACACGCCCCCAGAAACCATCTTGGCTACAGCAAACTGGTTGGTCCACATAAGTTGCTTACTTGGTGGGTTAACTTCAGTGTGCTTTGGACTACTCTGACTGAGGAAGCCCTCTGGAGTGAGGGTGAAACGTTTCTGCTAAAAAGAAACTGTCCAGATGAACTGATTGAGAATGAGCGGATTTGATACCTGGACTATTGAGAATTAACTTTCTTGTCTTGAACCACTTTGGACATGTCTGCCTGCCTGGGAGGAGTCGACGAGGGACACGCCCCCAGAAACCATCTTGGCTACAGCAAACTGGTTGGTCCACATAAGTTGCTTACTTGGTGGGTTAACTTCAGTGTGCTTTGGACTACTCTGACTGAGGAAGCCCTCTGGAGTGAGGGTGAAACGTTTCTGCTAAAAAGAAACTGTCCAGATGAACTGATTGAGAATGAGCGGATTTGATACCTGGACTATTGAGAATTAACTTTCTTGTCTTGAACCACTTTGGACATGTCTGCCTGCCTGGGAGGAGTCGACGAGGGACACGCCCCCAGAAACCATCTTGGCTACAGCAAACTGGTTGGTCCACATAAGTTGCTTACTTGGTGGGTTAACTTCAGTGTGCTTTGGACTACTCTGACTGAGGAAGCCCTCTGGAGTGAGGGTGAAACGTTTCTGCTAAAAAGAAACTGTCCAGATGAACTGATTGAGAATGAGCGGATTTGATACCTGGACTATTGAGAATTAACTTTCTTGTCTTGAACCACTTTGGACATGTCTGCCTGCCTGGGAGGAGTCGACGAGGGACACGCCCCCAGAAACCATCTTGGCTACAGCAAACTGGTTGGTCCACATAAGTTGCTTACTTGGTGGGTTAACTTCAGTGTGCTTTGGACTACTCTGACTGAGGAAGCCCTCTGGAGTGAGGGTGAAACGTTTCTGCTAAAAAGAAACTGTCCAGATGAACTGATTGAGAATGAGCGGATTTGATACCTGGACTATTGAGAATTAACTTTCTTGTCTTGAACCACTTTGGACATGTCTGCCTGCCTGGGAGGAGTCGACGAGGGACACGCCCCCAGAAACCATCTTGGCTACAGCAAACTGGTTGGTCCACATAAGTTGCTTACTTGGTGGGTTAACTTCAGTGTGCTTTGGACTACTCTGACTGAGGAAGCCCTCTGGAGTGAGGGTGAAACGTTTCTGCTAAAAAGAAACTGTCCAGATGAACTGATTGAGAATGAGCGGATTTGATACCTGGACTATTGAGAATTAACTTTCTTGTCTTGAACCACTTTGGACATGTCTGCCTGCCTGGGAGGAGTCGACGAGGGACACGCCCCCAGAAACCATCTTGGCTACAGCAAACTGGTTGGTCCACATAAGTTGCTTACTTGGTGGGTTAACTTCAGTGTGCTTTGGACTACTCTGACTGAGGAAGCCCTCTGGAGTGAGGGTGAAACGTTTCTGCTAAAAAGAAACTGTCCAGATGAACTGATTGAGAATGAGCGGATTTGATACCTGGACTATTGAGAATTAACTTTCTTGTCTTGAACCACTTTGGACATGTCTGCCTGCCTGGGAGGAGTCGACGAGGGACACGCCCCCAGAAACCATCTTGGCTACAGCAAACTGGTTGGTCCACATAAGTTGCTTACTTGGTGGGTTAACTTCAGTGTGCTTTGGACTACTCTGACTGAGGAAGCCCTCTGGAGTGAGGGTGAAACGTTTCTGCTAAAAAGAAACTGTCCAGATGAACTGATTGAGAATGATCGGATTTGGAGGTACTGTAATAATGGTGTTGAGAGGATGGCTGTAAGGGGAGAAAGGAGGCCATCAAAAAATATATATAATAATTAAGATGGCTGCCAATCGGGTTGTCTTTCTTTCTCTCTTCCTTTCTATCTCTTTTTTTCCCTCTGTGGTCCGGTGACAGACGTGTCTTCCTGTGCTCTGTTTTAATAACCTGTATTTAACCAGGTAAATCCCATTGAGATCACAGATCTTTTTTGCAAGGGAGGCCTGGGCCTGAAGGCAGTCTAACATGCATGTTTTTGGTCTGTGGGAGGAAACTGGTGTACCCAGAGAAAACCCACGCAGCACGAGAAGAACATGCAAACTCCACACAGATTGAACCCAGGACCTTCTTGCTGTGAGGCAGCAGTGCTAACCACTGAGCCATCATGCTTGAAATTAGGGCTTCATTGGTAAACTGATAGATGCCGC
>JBBPBX010036388.1:0-24085 GCA_038048925.1 Garcialebias charrua | reverse complement strand
TTCAGCAATAATTCAATTTAAACTATTTAAAGCTAAACAACATCCTAAACCCAACCAGAATCAAAAACATCTCCCCTCCCTCTCAGTCAGTGTGGATTTTCCCAGTGAGGCTGATTGAAAACACCAGTTCCTTGTCAGCACTGCTCATGGGTGCGATTCCAACACATGATCTGGTGACCTCAAATAGAAAGAGAGAGTGATCAGAACAACATGCTGGTGAAGATTCTCAGTCGTCCAGGACATGATAAAATCAAAAAAGGCGTTCAATACAGAATCAACTGGACTTTATTTGTTGCAGAAAACGTTTCGACTTCTGTCCAGAAGTCTTAATGAATGGAAGCTGTGAGACCGAGAAGTTTTATACAGGCTGACATGCCACGCACCAACATATGAAATTGGAAACTGAAATAACCCCACAACATACCTGAGATAACATGCCCATTCTATTTAAATTGACAAAACAACACATCACAGCTTAACAGAAGGGGGTTTGTAACACATACATGTAAATTGAAAGATCACACCTTAACAGTAGGGGGTTCCCTTGAGGTCTCTGGTAGAAGACACAAAACTGTATGTAAATTGACAAAAAACACCTCCCAACCAACAACAGAGGCTACTCAGAGAACTTTGTTAGTCTAATTTACAGACAAGACATCTCTGCTCCCATCCGGTGTAAAACGTTTCGGAATCAAATCCAAAACTGAGTTATAAGTCTTAGAAAGTTGAAATCTCAGACCTCCTCCTCTGTTAAGAGAAGGTTTTTCTCTCTTAACATAAACAGCTTCCTTCACCCCCCTCTCAAACCATCTGTGCTCTCGGTCCAAAATTTGAACATTCTGGTCCTCAAATGAGTGACCCTTGTCCGTGAGGTGGAGGTGAACAGCTGAGTTTTGTCCAGAGGAGGTTGCTCTCCTGTGTTGGGACATTCTTTTGTGGATAGGTTGCTTAGTTTCTCCGATGTAGCGGTCTGAGCAGACTTCGCTGCACTGGACTGCATAAACCACACCACTCTGTTTGTGTGTGGGGGTTTGGTCCTTAGGGTGGACCAGCCTCTGTCTGAGCGTCCTGCTAGGTTTGAAATGTACTGGGATGTTGTGTTTGTTGAAAATCCTTCTGAAATTCTCTGAGACTCCAGCAACATAAGGAATGACAATGTTTTTCCGTCTGTTAGACTTTTTCTGTTCATTATTGTGTTTAACAGATTTCCTTGCTGACTTGACAAAAGCCCAGTTGGGATATCCACATGTTTGCAGAGATTTTTTGATGTGTTTCTGTTCCTTTTCCTTCCCTTCTGTCCTTGTGGGGATGTGTTCTGCCCGATGCTGTAAAGTTCTGATGACAGAAAGTTTGTGCTCCAGTGAATGGTGAGAGTCGAACAGGAGATATGGACCTTACCAAGCTCCGCCCAGAAACGCCCCCTAAGCTCCAAGATGGCTGCCCGTCTCCCAAGCGCAGCTTTGGTGTCAATGGAAAACATGGCGTCGACTGACTGCAGGGTATTTTTGAGTCGAATAGTGTATCATTTCTGCCAGATTCCAACAAAATATCAGCCATGACAATGGACAGGGGAACCAACAAGTTCATGTTATTTTTTTTTTGGACGTTATCAAGTTGTTTGATCCACGCGATGCCTCCAAACAGCGTGCGTGCTACTGTCTGATGAGGAAAACATCAGCTCCTCACACGCTCAGGCTCAGCATTATTACAGCTGTGGACAGGATCACTGATGCCTATTGTTCTGCAAGGCTGGGTAAGTCAGGCATTCATGGTTTTGAGGGTTACTTTTGAAATCAGCGATTTCTATTGTATGCAAAAGTTTGTGTGCCTTGGTCGCAAAGCTAATGCTAACTGTAATCTCCATTCATTCTTAAGTGGTTGGTTAGCCGTTGCTGCTTTAGCTGCTAAACACGCCGACAGCGACTTTTGTGAGGGCTAACGAGCTCAGCCGTCCGGTGTGTTAGTTAAAATCCAGCCTTCGTGTCACGATTTTGTGCAGTTTTAGGTGAAATCGACAGTAGAGCTCGTTGTGTTAGCTAGCTCATGTGGCGTTAGCAGAGCTGTTTCTTCCCAACTTCCAGGACGTTCAGTGAACTGTGGCTTTCTCTCATCGTGACCGCGTGTTGTTAACTAGCAGGTTTCAAAAGCAGGTCAACCCTTCTCTGCTGGTGAAAGAAATAATTGTTCAGTTTTGTGGTCGTGCACAAGCTTTGATCCAAGCAAGGCATTCAGTTTCACATATAGGGAAACGGTGAATTTTACTTCCACAAATACGGTCAGGGTACCTGACATCTCCTGTACAGATACCCCACTGACGGTGGAGGAGCATTTTTCCAGCCCTGACGCAGAAAAATTCTGCACGTATGCTAGCTAGCAATGTAAGTAGCATGTGGTGCCGGTCTCACAAACGCTACCGTAGCGTTTGTTTTGTGAGACCGGCACGCACGTGGAAGCTGCGCTGTGACGTGTTATGGGTATTAGCCAATGAAACGCGGCCCTGTGGGCGGAGCTTGGTAAGGTCCATTGGTCTGTGTGGGTTGGTTTTCTGTAAACTTCAATGTTGAGACTGTCATCTCCCTCCATATGCACCAAACAGTCCAAAAAAGGCAGCTTATTGTCGTTAGCATCCTCTCTGGTGAACTTGATGTTGTTATCAACAGAGTTAATGTGTCTGGTAAACGCTTCCACCTCCCTGGCTTGGATTTTGACACAGGTATCATCCACGTATCTGAACCAATGGCTTGGAGTTGTCCCCTCATAGGAGTTTAGGGCTCTCTGTTCCACTTCCTCCATGTAAAGATTAGCAACAATGGGTGACACTGGAGATCCCATGGCACAGCCGTGCTTCTGTCTGTAAAAACTGTCATTGAACTTGAAATAAGTGGTGGAGAGGCAGAGATCCAGCAGGGTGCAGATGTGGTCTGGGGTTAAGTTGGTCCTTTTGTCCAAATCCTTGTCCTGTAGAAGTCTTTTTTTGACAGTTTCTATTGCTTCAGAAATGGGTATGCATGTGAACAGAGAAGTCACATCATATGATACAAGAGTTTCTCCCGGGGTCAGCTTCAAATGTTGAACTTTGTTGGTGAAATCAATGGAGTTTTTAATATGATGAGGTGTGTTACCAACCAGAGGAGCTAAAATACCAGCCAGATGTTTAGCAACATTGTATGTCACTGAGTTCATGCTGCTCACGATGGGTCTGAGAGGTGTACCTTCTTTGTGTATTTTTGGAAGTCCATACAGACAGGGAGTGGCCTCCCCCGGGTACAGTCTATAATACAATGATCGATTGATTGTTTTCTCCTTTTCGAGTTTTTGTAGATAATCAATGACTTTCTTTTTAAAGGTGTTAGTTGGGTCCCTCTTCAGGTGCTCATAGGTGTTACTGTCATTCAGTAGAGCGGTTATTTTCTCCTGGTAGTCAGATGTGTTGAGTATTACTGTGCATCTTCCTTTGTCCGCTGGTAAAATGGTGATGTTTCGGTCCTGGCTGAGTGATGTTATGGCTCTCCTTTCCTGTGGTGTAAGATTTGAGGGAGGCAGTTTGGCACTGGAGAGGGTAGCTGATATTTTCATCCGAAGTTGTTCAGCCTCTGTACCTGTCAAATTGTTGTTCCTAATCGCAGATTCTGTGGCTAAATAGAATGGGCATGTTATCTCAGGTATGTTGTGGGGTTATTTCAGTTTCCAATTTCATATGTTGGTGTGTGGCATGTCAGCCTGTATAAAACTTCTCGGTCTCACAGCTTCCTTTCATTCAGAATTGAAAAAGACTCTGGACAGAAGTCGAAACGTTTTCTGCAACAAATAAAGTCCAGTTGATTCTGTACTGAACGCTTTTTTTGATTTGATCAGAACAACAAAATCTTAAAGTTAAATTAATAAATTGATCACCAGGTTTAAAACGTTTCCCAAATACGAAAAAAAAAATACATTGTTGCATTGCGTTCATTTAGAGCAGGGCTATTCAAGTGGCGGCCCATGGGCCATTTCCGGCCCGCGGGTGACTTTAATCCGGCTCACTTCATTAAAAAAATAATAATAATTGGTGGGTTTGGGGGTTCTGACTTCTGAGTTTGGGTTTTGGGTTCTGTTTATTGCAGTTATATGATCCAATGCAATAAAATAAACAATTTTAAAAGGTAACAGATCATTAAACTTGGTTTATTTACATAATTTTTATTTACATGTCTAATCTAAAAAACTCAAGCTTCAGCACGGATAAAGCACGGATAAAGACAAAGACATGTTGCATTTGATGGCAAGCAAGGAGATAGAGGAGATAGTCCGTGAGTAATCATTTCAGATAAGCACAGTCTGCAGATGGCCTCAGCTCGGCTCCATCTGAATGCACACAGAGACCTCTTGGGGGAGGGGGGCAGCAACAGTTTTCAACAGCTTTCGACTCCAGGAGAAGTTTACAGTCAGCTCTGAGTCCCAATTAGATTAGTTGCTTTATTTATTTTCAGGCCAGGCTACAGTGTACTTTGACTGCAGCCTTGAAGTCTAGGTGCTGTCTAGGTCCAAATCGCCGAATCGTGTGAGGTTCCGAGCTACAAATCCCCATCTGTGCCCTGATGAAGCCCGGTCGGCTGTAAACGAGTCCCAAAACGCACTGCAGGTCCGCGGCTGTCCACCACTGCTCCCATTGTGCGATTCAGCTCGTACAACAGCTGGGTTGTTGGGGTCATAGCCCGGATCAAAGAATCTTATTGATCAGGAAGTTTCGCCAGCGCGTTGATCGCCGCGGCAGTCTCCCGCAGCTTCCAGTAGCAGAAACCTCCGCCAACGCCAAAAAGCAGAGCAGCTGCCACCAATATTCCAATAATCCACAAATCTTCCACGTCTTCGACAGAAAGAACGGTCAGACACATTAACTTCCACTCGCCCCACGAGTCCATAATGTAGCCCACCGTATGCATGTCGATAAGGCACGTCGGTTCTCCTGGTCCGGAGCGCTTCGTGGAAAAAAAATTATCGATAGAGGAAACAGCCCACGCAATTAAATCCATTTCAAATTGGTTCGATGTCTTTGTCTTTAGATTAGATCTTTATTTACATGTCTTTGTCTTTATCCGTGCTGAAGCTGGTAGAGTTTTTTCGACTTTATCATAGAGTGTCCTAAGACAAAATGTGATAGATTCTTTTTTGAATACCAATGATTATCCGACTGTATGTTCCTTTTTCCATATCTGATTGTTGGCGGCGCGGTTTTAAACTGCTACGGCTTCCGTGCGTACGTCCCTCTTCGGATGGTGCGTGCGCCAATTGCAAAACTTTGTACCTTGGTGCAAATATGCCAATAAAGATATATTCTAGTCTATTCTATTCTATAATAACTTTAATAGCTGGATGTTTGACTCCCGAGCTTTTGGCTTTCAGTGGCCCCCTGAACAGTTTAGTTGAATAGCCCTGATTTAGAGCATATAAGTACATAAATACAGCATCTGTTAGTGAGGGAGGAAATCACTCACAAGTTAAAGAAAATTGCCTTTTTTGAGATAAAAAAAGGTTTTTTAACACGTGCACTGTAAGTGGTTTTGCTCTTATAAACAAATTAGTATTGATGTGATTTAGTTTGTTTTACATTTATTGAACAATATATATACAGTATATATACCATGCAAAGTTATATTTTTATAGATATAAGGTAGTTGGACATTATTTTAACTCTACAAGTTGCACTTTTTTAATGTATTAAATAACATTGGTTAAGATATACAGTAAAATAGAAGGAAAATTTGGTACCGGTAATCAGTTCATTTACAGTATTTGTTTAATTTCATGCTTCAGAGTAAGTGAGGAAAACTGACTGCAGGGCACCAAGATTAATTCTACCTTTAAATCACATCAACAACATGGTGGATGTTGTACCAGAATGTTTAAATTTGACAAAATATGCCTAAATAACACACTCTTGTTAAATGTTTGTGCTTTGATTCTTCCTACTACCGGTAGTTATTCCTTAAGGTGCATGATGCCTTCAGGCGCTGTAGGACAAAATATTTGTGTTTCATTCTCAAATGTTCAACAGATGCAAAAACAAAAATAAAGAGAAGAAAACATAATCATGTAAATATTACATTTACATGGTTTATTTTTAGCACGGTTACTGTTTAGTGCTCTACATTAGCTCACATGCAAAAATAAATTTAAATAATAAATCCCTCTATCATGACTTCTCATTGTTACATGGTACGTAAATGGATGTCTCATGTATGTGTGCAGAGTGACATTGACATGTTACTGACCTTTAAGGATCCACACAAGTTTAAATCCAGCGTAAAATTTCTCTGACAAATTATATTGTTCTCTGTAGAGTGATTAAAAATACTATTTCAGGCATTTTTAGGCTAGATCACTCGACATCTGGTAAGAGATCTATCTAAATCAATGAACATTTACTGTAAGAATTTACCATAAAGCTGCTCTTTCTCTGCTTACCACAGTTTGCAGAAAAGCTACAACAAAAAGCTAAACACTTCTTCAATGGTTGATCCATTGGAGGAAAAAAATTATTCGCCTCACAAAGTAGTTCCTCCTAAAAATGGTAAATGGACTGTACTTATATATCACCTTTCTATCTTATCAAAATACTAAAAGTGCTTTACAACACAATCTGTCCTCTTATTTACCCATTCATACAGCACTATACCTTCATAAATAAAACAGTGCTTTATCGCAATCATACAACGATGGGACACACATCGGAGGCAATGCAGTTTTCAGTGTCTTACCCGGGGACACTTCGGCATGTGACTGCTGGTGGTATCGGACCCCCAGCTCTTGCTCTAGAGGACGACTTCAAACCACTCAGCCACAGCCACCCCTCACCAAAAAACAATGTACGGTACAGTACAGGTAGTCCCCGATTTACGAGCGAGATCCGTCACAACGAGGCGCTCGTAAACCGGAAATCTCGTAATTTGGAACGGCCGCCATTTCTCTCGTAAATCCGGAAATCCGCTCGTAAATTGGAACGGTTTTCGCTAGCGCGCCTAAAAACACTCTATTTTCATCTAAAAACTACTTTTGAGTGCATAAAAATGATCGGAAACGTGTGTTTATATGCTTAACTAACTAACTGTAGTGAAAAAACACATGAAAACTCAGTATTTTTTTCGTTTTTTCCAAAAATGTGCAGCTCGTAAGTCTGGAACCTCGCAGATCAGAGCGCTCGTAAATCGGGGACTACCTGTAAATAGTTTATTGCCTGAGATTGTTGTGTATTTTTCAACTACTGTATTGACAATTTTAAATTGAATTTTAAAAGATTTTTAGTTGTTCGTTTTTTTTTTATGCTTATTTACTGCTATGGGGCGGTACCATTCAGCGACCTACGTTCATTAAGTGGATCAGGGCATGTCCAGTGATTTGAACAGCCAGCTCTAATAGAATTTCATTTAAGGCATCAGTTTTTATGCCCCGTGGACACATCCAGCTAGTTTTAGCGCATTAGTAGCCTATGACCACTAACAATTAACCTGACGTGAGCTCAAACACAGAACTAGCTGCAGCAGAACCTGCTGTGTTGTGGAGATGAGCTGTTTGAATCCAGACGGAGTGGAGAGAACAGAAAACTGAGGAGGATACACCAAAGGTGGGACATTTTACCCAACATGGTAGATCTTATTAAAGCAAGCCATGCATGTTTCACTGTGATAGGTTAATTATTTCATTCAACCTTTATTTATACAGATTAAGCACACTGAGCCTTGGGGACTCATTTACAAGTGAGACCTGTTTAGACAGACAAAAAGTAGAGAAAAGTGACAACAGGGTTAGGAGGCAAAAAAATTCACAACTGGCACTAAGCCCTGCTGAGATAGTGTGCCAGAAATTGGGAAAAAAGACCCTGCATATAAAACACCACAGTGACACAGACATTCTGCATGTGGGAAGGGAGGTGGCAAAGGTGGTGAGATTGTCCATGAACACTTAAGGCTGGAGTAGAGCTGAGCGTCCTGCCTGTACGCCACTCTACGCGCGCATTCTGTGCGCACTCGTTCGCTGGCACAGCTCTGCTTTCAGTTCTCATGTTAAATGCTCGCGTTTTCGCTCCAAATTCTTGTTGTAATTTGAGCCGCTGCGTGCAGAGGGGACAAACTGAGGTCGCTGATTGGTCATTTGCTGACACGCCTACTGAAATGATTGACAGCTCGAGTGGGACAACCAGCTGGCTTCAGCTGCACCCGAGCCGCGGTTGCTTGTGTGACGATGCTTGATTTTGGACACACGACAGCACGTCAAAATACTGTTTCTCCAATGTTTATTGGTTCTCCTGCAGAAGACAATAAAATAAACACATCACTTTGTCTTCTGTTTTCTGCACTTCTGGCTCCTTCACAGAGCTTCTCCAGCAAAGTGAGCCTCACAATATAACAGTTATATTTCATTCAGGAGGTTTACAAAGCAGAAAAGTAATATTTTTCTTTTAGAGTAACAAAACATAAAATTTTCTAAATATATAATTAAAAACAGTGCAATAAAAGAACAACAGCGCCATCTACTGGGCAGTCTAGAACAACAAAAAGACAACATTCAGTCATTACATGAACAAAAACAACAATTTCACATACCTGCAGAAGACAATAAAATAAACACATCACTTTGTCTTCTGTTTTCTGCACTTCTGGCTCCTACATGTGCAAAAATAAATGTTACCAAATGAAAAACGTGACAACACCCTTGCTATTACAGTCATTGTCCACCAGGGGGCACATCACACAATGTGGCACCAAAAAGAAAAGAGAGGGAAAATAAAATGCCTACAACCTTTATATTTGTGGTTAAAATTGAAAATAAGTGTTACTGTAATGTTTTAAAAGATATATCAAACAATATGATTAAAAGTGTACAACTTTAAAAGTAAAAATTTCAAGAAACATATAAAATATCATCAGAGAGCCTTCCACACTCCTTACCTTCACAGAGCTTCTCCAGCAAAGTGAGGGAAAGGAAACACGGGAGGAGCCAAGTGCACACATCATTTCCTCCTTGATACATTTCAAAATAAAAGACCTCAATAAAATAAAATTCACAAACATGAATACAGTGGAGTAACTGATTATCTTAGAGTATATTTTTAACTCCGTTACACCCACCCCCACTGAATTTTATTGAAATTGAGCCACAGCTACGCAAAGATTACACCAGATCTCATCAAATGAAACTCTGAAGGGTCTATTACCAAGAAAACCAACTGACAAAAGTATCCACAAAGGATGCAGTGGACTGAGAGTAGCGCTTATACCTCAATCCAACCACTGGCAACAGGGTGCCCATATACACCCATCCCAAGACCCCAGATAGTGTGTAGTATTGCTCAAGACAAAAAGAACATAAAAAAAACATAACCAAGACCAAACAAAGCGGTCAGTGATAAATACAGGCTACAAAAAGGAAACTTCAGTTAGTGAAAGCTTGGAAAATGTTTTGAGAAACTGGTCATGTCCCACATCAAGGCAACCGTCAACATCAATGAGGACCCTCATCAATACGCATACCGTGAGAACCGATCAACAGAGGATGCCATTTCTTCCGTGGTCCACACTGCTCTCACCCACCTGGATCAGAAGGACTCATACGTGCGTCTGCTCTTTGTGGACTTCACATCTGCTTTCAACACCATGATCCCCCAAACTCTGATAGACAAACTATCTACACTTGGACTAAGCCCCTCTATTTGTAACTGGGTACTAGACTTCTTAACAGACAGACCACAGTCCGTGAAGATCCACAACTTCTCCTCCTCCACCATAACCCTCAGCACTGGCTCTCCTCAGGGATGTGTGCTGAGCCCCCTTCTGTTCACTCTGCTCACATATGATTGTACAGCCACACTTCCAGGCTGTCATATTGTTAAGTTTGCAGATGATACAGCGGTGGTGGGATGCATCACAAACAATGATGAGTCCAGCTACAGACAGGAGGTGGAACACCTGGAGAGCTGGTGCAAAGAGAATAATCTTCACATGAATGTGAAGAAGACAAAGGAGATGATTGTGGACTTCAGAAGGAACAAACACACCCATGCCCCACTGAAAATAGGTGGGTCTGCAGTGGAAGTGGTCTCCAGCTACAAATACTTGGGTGTACACATGAATGATAACCTCAGCTGGAGCAACAACACCACCAGCCTGATCAAGAAAGGTCATCAGAGACTCTACTTCCTCAGACGGCTGAGACGAGCTGGTCTGAGCAGCCCAGTCCTCACCTCCTTCTACAGGTGTGCAGTGGAGAGCATCCTGTGCTCCAGCATCAACGTGTGGCATGGAGGCTGCACAGTTGAAGAGAGGAAAGCTCTGCAGAGAGTGGTGAAGGCTGCACAGAAGTCTGTTGGAGTCAGTCTCCCCACCATCACAGACATTTACACCTCCAGATGCAGGAAAAGAGCCACCTGCATCATGAAAGACCTCACTCATCCAGCACACTCACTCTTTGCCCCACTCCCCTCAGGACGGAGGTTGAGGAGCATCAAGTGTAGAACCACTAGACTGAGGAACAGCTTCTACCCTGAGGCTGTTAGACTCATGAATAAATAAAAATAAAATAAAAAATAAACACTGCAAAATATCACATCATACTGATGCTGATCTGTTTTCTTGTTGCTGTGTTCATCTGTGTTCATCTGTGACCATCTGCTCATACAAACTCATGTTCGTGCTGCTGTTTATTCCCACTATATTAGGCTTAGTGTATTACTAGTTGATGTTTTTCTTAGTTAGTTCTAGATGTTATTACTGTTTTTCTCTTTCATTTGTTGTTGGATGTAACTGGGACCTCGTGTACATAATCTCGTTTTCATCACATGTACCACATGCGGTGCAAATGACAATAAAGACTCTCTGACTCTGACTCTGACTCTGAAAACGGACTTGCAAACAGTTCTAACATCAAAAGCATCTTGAACCACAGCTTGTTTAGACATTGTCTGTATTAACCTATTCACAGGTTTAACCACACGGCCAAATCTTGTTCTGATTTGAGAGGGGACACCAACAGAACCAACGTGGGTTTGTGAGGCTTGGTCAACATCATCACAGTGATGTACATTGGTCAGATCATTCAGAACAGGGTCTGACTGTGATACCTCACTAAAACTGTCAACAACATCAGTCACATTTTCAGGTTCGCCGGAAACGGATTGTTCACCATTTTGGGTCACAGGTAACACAATGGAGGAAGGATGGTCAGATGTCACACTCGCTATTTCAGAATCATCCCCTTGTGAAATGCTTGGCTCAGTCAGCTGTGTGACCCACTCCACTGTTCTCCTGTCAGAGTCCACATGATTGGCATCACTCACAGAACCATCATCCACACTTCCAACAACAGGTAGGATATTCTTGCTTTCAGTAGCGGGGTCCACATCCAAGTCAACTTCATCTGTATTCCCACCCAGGGATTCATCTACAGATCTGTCATCCAGCATAGAGGACTGTGCAGTGCTAGCGCAGGAAACATGATCAAGTGAGTCATGAACATCCACCACAGGAAGAAAGTTGGCCAACATCAGCAAGTTTCTGTGGATCACCCTCGTCTGACCAGACACAGTGTCACAGATTTTGTATGTGTGGGTCTCTGGATTCATATCTAACACAGTGTAGATTGTGGATTCCCACCTGTCAGCTAGCTTCTTTTTGCCTCTCTCTCTTTTGTTCGCCACTAGCACTCTGTCACCGATATCAATATGGGATCCTTTTGTTTTCCTGTTGTAGATTTGAGCATGTCGATCCATCTCTTTAGTTGCATGAGTCTGAGCAATGTCCATGGCTTCCTTCAAGTCATTGGAGAGAGATGCCACATACTTGTCATAACTTGTCACATCAGAGTCATGAAGAACAGAACGAAAAAGAACATCAATTGGCAGACGTGGTGTGCGGCCGAACATCAAGTAAAATGGAGGATAACCTGTTGTTTCATGAGTTGAACAGTTGTACATGAACGTGAGAGTCTGTAGGCGACGAGGCCAGTCTGCCTTGGCTTCAGGGGGCAAAGCACGGATCATACCACCCAATGTTCGATTAAAACGCTCCACACTCCCATTTCCCATCGGGTGATAAGGTGTTGTGTGCGATTTCTTTACACCAGAGACCCTGAGGAGTTCACTAATCAGTTGGCTTTCAAAGTTAGCACCCTGATCACTGTGGATCCGTTCAGGGAAGCCAAAAACACAGAAGTATCTGTCCCAGAGAAGTCTGGCCACCTGCTTAGCAGACTGATCTTTACAAGGAAATGCCTGTGCTAGTCTTGTGAAGTGGTCTGTGATAACCAACACATCAACTGACTTGTTCTTTGAGTTCTCAGCAGACCAAAAGTCAATACAGACTAGCTCTAGCGGTTTGGATGATTTAATGCTCACTAGAGGTGCTCTTCCTTCTGGTTCAACTGTCTTACTGACGAGGCATCTTTGACAACTGCGCACGTAGTCTCTAACATCTCTCTCAAGGTTCAGCCAGAAAAACCTTTGCCTGGTCAAGCTGAGGCTCCTGAACTGGCCCTGGTGACCAGCATCATCATGGATCCCCTTCAGGACCTCATCCTTGAGAGAATCTGGGACAACGTATTGCAAACGTTTGTTCTTGGACCTCTGGTCTCTGGAAACCCTGTACAACACACCATTATTCACAGACAACTTCTCCCAGTGACTCAGGTATTTTTTGACAGATGGTGAGTCATTAGTTTTCTCTCTCCTAGAGGGCTTGCGATGTCTCTCAACATAAAACATGACACGAGACAAGGTGACATCCTGTGTTTGTCTGTCACGCAGCTCTCTTTCAGTGTAGGCAGGTAAGGCGTCTTGTCCTGGTGGGAGCAACTGAGGCATTTGAAGCAGCATCTCTGTAGCTCGAGTCCTGGAACCAGCTTCCCACTCAACATGTGACTTCAACACAGCTGACACATCATCCTTGTCCACAGATGAAGGTGACACTTGCAAATGGCACATTTTTACTGACAGGGTGTCTTCATTCACTGGAGCGAGCTGTTTGCGGTCAGTTGATGATAGGAAGGTATCCTGAACGGAAGTGTGTGACATATCCTTAGCTTTTGAAAGGAAGTCTGCATAAGGCTCCACGAGCAGTTTGCCACATACACTCTCCTTAACAAAGGGCACACGACTCAAAGCATCAGCCACAATGTTCTGCTGACCTGGAACATACTTTATGTCAAAGTCATAACTTGCCAGCTTAGCGACCCAACGTTGTTCACAACAGTCAAGCTTTGGTTTTGTGAGGATGTGAGTCAAGGGGTTGTTGTCGGTCCAGACTGTGAAACGATGACCTTTGAGCCAATGGCTGAACTTGTCACAAACCGACCATTTCAATGCTAGAAACTCTAGCCTGTGAGCTGGGTAGTTCTTTTGAGACTGAGAGAGTGACTTGCTGGCAAAAGCAATAGGTCTGGCTCTAGTTTCATTCTCCTGAATCTGAGCCAAAACAGCCCCAATGCCATCCTGAGATGCATCAGTCAACAAGAGAAAGGGACGAGAGAAGTCAGGATGAGCTAGAACCACAGAGTTGACCAGTGACATCTTCAAGTCCTCGAAAGCTTTCATTTCTTTGGTTGTCCAATCAGCTGCACTCAGCTTTCTGCAAGAGAGTTTGGCATTGGCACGACTCTTCAGTTTTCTCTTTCCTCCTTTCAATAGATCGAAAAGTGGCTTGGCAACAGCAGAGAATCTAGGTACAAAGTGCTGGTAGTAATTCACCATTCCTAAAAAGGATCTCAATCGTTTCTGGGAAGGAGTGACACCATCAGCTTCCATGAGGTCGGCACTTGTCAATTTTGTGATGCTCTCGACCTTACTGGGATCTGTCGACACACCTGACTCGTCCACTATGTGGCCGAGGAACTTTACTGACCTCCTCAGGAAAAAGCACTTTTTGGGGGCAAGCTTCAAGTTGTGGCTACGCAGCCTGTCAAACACCATTTTTAGACGGTACAAAGCGGTCTCTTCATCAGGGGCAAACACCAGTAAATCATCCAAATAGCACAACAAACTCAAATAGTTCTGGTCCCCAAAAATGCTTGTCATCATCCGCATAAAGCTTGCAGGACTGTTGCAGAGGCCCTGCGGCAACCTGTTGTACTCATAGAGGCCCATGGGTGTAGTAAAGGCAGAGTACTTCTTGTCATCCTCATGAAGTGGCATGTTATAAAAACCTGACGTTAAATCCATTGTGCTAAACAGACAGTTACCTCCAAGTGCTGCCAAGCAGTCTGCCTGATGAGGAAGAGGATGAGCATCTTTGAAAGTCTTTTTGTTCAACCAGCGAAAATCTGTACAGATGCGAAGATCACCATTCTTCTTCCACACAAGAACCAATGGTGAAGCATATTCACTGGTTGACTTCCTGATAATCTCTTTCTCCTCCATTTCACTCAAAACCTGCCGCAGCTTCTGATACTGGCTTGGTGGTACTCGCCTGTAAGGCAGTCTGAAAGGTTTGTTATCCGAAAGATGTATACGATGCACAAAACCCTTTGCTTCACCACAATCAAGATGATGTCGTGAGAAAATGTCCTCATACTCCAAAACAAGGTCAGCCATCTTTTCCTTACACCTTTCAGATGTCTCACAAGACTCGATGTCAACATCAGTGAGCCCAATTAACCGGAGCTTATCACTCACAGAAGTTGCAACAAGGGAAGATGGTGCTGCAGACTGACAACAACTGGACAGAGAGACTGCTGTTTGCTCACACACATCTAGGTCTTCAAGCGCTGTGCAGGTATAAATGTCAGCCAGCTTTGCATTGCGTCTCAACAACACAGGCCTGTCAGAAGTATTAATCAGTTTCAGTGGAATCCACCTGTCCCCCCACAAAGGAGTTATGATCTTTGCAACTAAAACACCTCTGGGAGCTGAGCGAGAAGTAGTGGGTTCTGTCATCACTGTACTGCCTGTGGAAATAGCAACATTCTTAGGCAGTTTACCCCAGATCAGGTACTCGCAACCTGGTTCAAGACACACAGCCGAATTACATTTGACAGTGCCAACTTTATCAGGAACGTCTGTGCCTCTCCATGGGCTCAGTCCAGAAAGCATAGACAGAAAACTTTCAGTTTCAGGGTCCTTCTCTGGACAGGGACTGGATATGGTTTTCCAATATGGCTCACATAACTTGGACTGATGCAAAATGTGTTTTATGACATTTGACCCCAGTATTAATTCATCATGTTGACCTGGAACAACCAGTGTGGGAACCATCATCTTGCAGCCATACACCTCCATCTCAACATCAACAACACATTTGGGCTTTACACGCAGACCACCACAACCCACAAGGGTCACGTTTGTGTTGGCTTGACTTTCTTTGTTTATCAGACCTGCCCGTTGTAGTTTTACTTCGGCTGCTTCATTAATGCTGCAGGCCATAGATCCGCTGTCCAACATACCACCTAGCTTCAGTAACCCACCAACCACAACTGGGGTGTAGAAAAGACTCTCACTGCTACTGACTTTGTGAATATTCTGAAAAACAACTTCAGAGTCCTTACAGTTGTCATTCACATTTGTATAAATAGACTCTGCATCAGCACGGTGGCACAACTGGTAGAGCTGCTGCCTCTCAGCGAGAAGGTTGCCGGTTCAAATCCCGGTCCGGGGCCTTTCTGGGTGGAGTTTGCATGTTCTCCCCGTGCATGCGTGGGTTTCCTCCGGGTACTCCGGTTTCCTCCCACAGACCAAAAAACATGCTTGTTAGGCTGATTGGTGACTCTAAATTGACCCTAGGTGTGAGTGTGAGAGTGGATGGTTGTTTGGTGTGAGTGAGACAGGTCCCTCTTGTAAATGAGTCCCCGTGACTCAACGAGGCTAGCCTGTATAAATAAAGGTTGAATGAAAAATCAGAAACATCTACATTTTGGGAGTTTAAGCTGAGACCTGTACTGCCCCCCCTCCAAATACAGGTCCGCTAGTTTCCCTGTGACTGGGTGTTGGAAGCGTTATTAGCTGGACAGGACATTCTAACATGACCAGGAGCAAGACAAGCAAAACAAAGTTTTTCAGACAGGCAGTGAGACATGGTGGTGTGACTCTTATCACTGCAGACCCTACATGCAGCCTCCTTGGGACGCCTGCTACGTGTTGACTGTTGAAACCTTCTCCCTGTCTCAGGTAGTCCATCATGCTGCTGCATTCTTTCCATCATGTTTTGGAACATTTCAACCATCTGACTGAGCAGTTCGTTCTCCGACTGCTGAAGGTTTTGTGACACTGCTGGTGTGGAAATGCAGGCAGAAGAGCAGCCAGGAACACCTTTAACAGGATGACAGACTGGGTAAGTGGGATTGCTCACAGGATTCTGGGCTTGAGATGAGACATTTGACACATTTTGGACAAAGTGTTTCTCAGGTGTTGCAGTGACTGCTGAAGATATACTGGACTGTTCAGAGGATATGGCAGCAGTCTGGCTCTTCAATTGGGCAGTGCTAACAGCTCTGTTGCTAGCCCTCAACTCTCTCTGGTAATCATCGATTCTCAGCTGAACCTCACGAGTGGTCCACTCATGGATGGGCTTACACTTCAGAGTGTAGGATAACTCAGGGTCAGGGCAATATTTTACAAACATGACAGCCACTTCATCATATAGGGTTTCTGTTGTCTTTCCTTGTCTTTGTAGGCCCTCGAGAGCCAGCTCAGCAGCTTTATTGAGCCTAATCCAGTAATCCACTGGGTTTTCTCTTGATCTGGGAAGTGTTGCGTAAAAATCAGCAAGAGGGAGACATGAAGAAGCATCACTAAAATAGTGCAGGAGGACACTGTAGATCAGCTCAGTCTTTTCTGTTACGTCGAGGCCTGGATCACTACGCATAGAAATCCGTACAACATCTCTGGCTTTACCCATAAGATGGCTTACAATCTCATCAGCCTGTTCTTGTACAGAGATGTTCTGCTTTTTGAGGTAAGTTTTAACCATTTCAATCCACTCCTGAATTGAACATTTGTCAGTACCATCACCTCTGTAAGACTGAAGTTCCTTATTTGGTTTGATATGGACTGTTACATTTGGAGTGTCATGTCTACTTGAACCACTCAGGTCAGTAGAACCAGTCTGATGGCAACCAGTCATATTTACAACACCAGTAGACATCAGTTTTGTCACAATAGATTCACCAATCTGGGCTCCTAATTGCCCTACAATTTCAGTGAGACTGTTAACATCAATATTACTGTTAGGTGTAGAAGCAGGGGGGCCCTCGTTCACATTCATAGCAAAAGCGGTACAACCTGGGGTCTGACTTAGATTCACAGAACCTCCTACTACAGTGGCTTGATCTATGTTACTTTTACTGGCAAGAGAACTAAGCCATGCACCCCTACCCTTAGGTAACATAGGTGTATTAAAGGGATCCATAAAAAAAACTTTCAAAATATCAATGTACTTGCGTTGTGTTTTAACTTCAAATGACCAGTTTACTATTAAAACTAGAGGTAAAGCTTTCAATTTTCCTGTCCTTTATATGACCAACCACACAGGAAAATTGGGAGCGCAGAACAGGAGAACAGCACAGCATCCACGGCGACTTGCATCAAGCAGGTCTGAAGATCCTGAAGGTCACGGCACCAGTGTGACGATGCTTGATTTTGGACACACGACAGCACGTCAAAATACTGTTTCTCCAATGTTTATTGGTTCTCCTGCAGAAGACAATAAAATAAACACATCACTTTGTCTTCTGTTTTCTGCACTTCTGGCTCCTTCACAGAGCTTCTCCAGCAAAGTGAGCCTCACAATATAACAGTTATATTTCATTCAGGAGGTTTACAAAGCAGAAAAGTAATATTTTTCTTTTAGAGTAACAAAACATAAAATTTTCTAAATATATAATTAAAAACAGTGCAATAAAAGAACAACAGCGCCATCTACTGGGCAGTCTAGAACAACAAAAAGACAACATTCAGTCATTACATGAACAAAAACAACAATTTCACATACCTGCAGAAGACAATAAAATAAACACATCACTTTGTCTTCTGTTTTCTGCACTTCTGGCTCCTACATGTGCAAAAATAAATGTTACCAAATGAAAAACGTGACAACACCCTTGCTATTACAGTCATTGTCCACCAGGGGGCACATCACACAATGTGGCACCAAAAAGAAAAGAGAGGGAAAATAAAATGCCTACAACCTTTATATTTGTGGTTAAAATTGAAAATAAGTGTTACTGTAATGTTTTAAAAGATATATCAAACAATATGATTAAAAGTGTACAACTTTAAAAGTAAAAATTTCAAGAAACATATAAAATATCATCAGAGAGCCTTCCACACTCCTTACCTTCACAGAGCTTCTCCAGCAAAGTGAGGGAAAGGAAACACGCAGTGTTGCCAGGTGCGAAATGTAGGATTATCGTACTAGAGCCCTAGAATTATCGTATTTTGAGGGTAATTATCGTACACCCGTCATAAACAAAATAACAAGCACTATCACTCTGTTGTTGAGCGTCTAACCGGCACTCACAGCTTTGTGGCGTCAGTACTGGTGGGAACCATAGACCTAATTTAATAACTCAACTAAATTCTGTCTATTAAGTTTGTATTTTCAAGGAAATAATAACTTGATCTTTAACTTTACTGATATCACTGCTAAAAACATCATAATTGTACCCTGATGCATGCTCAATAATCCAGGTAGAAAAATCTAAAAAAGCTAAGTCTGGTCCTCTGGACATTCAAAAAACCCTAATTGTAAATTTAATATTCATTTTATTTATTTATTTTTGGAAATGCATTCTTTGTTTCATACCCTGGACATTCCATAAAGACATGTTGAACCGTTTCAGGGAAATTGCTGGTGCACATGTCACAAAAAAGTCCTGTTTCATGCTTTGCAATTATTTTAAGAGATTTATTAAGGTCTGTGTGTCCTGTTCTAATGCGAGTAAGTTCCTGTTTCTTCCTGCTTTCCTTGTATATCTTACCTTATGAATGTTGTGTAAATGTCTTCCTGTATCAGTAATAATGTCCCAGTTTTCCTGTCATGTTTTCTTAATATATTTATTTATTATAATTTAACGTTCAACTTTATATAAACGTTCTATCATTTTCATCACTTCTTCCAGACCGTGTCACACGGCTCTGCTTTTTCTAACGCATGGGGCGGGTGCAGCGGACTTTTCAGCCAATCATGGTCGTTGTTCTGCATATACGTCACTCTTCTGTCACATTTAGAAAAGCACGATTGGCTGGAATTTCAAGATGCCTTCAGGGTTCACAAAAAAACTCCGACAGACAGTTGCGACAGGCTGATGGAAACTGATCACAACTACACGTTCACAGAATGGCCAAATTATCGTATTTTTGGCCTTTTTCGGGATTATTGATCGTACATCGTACAGAGGTCATAATTATCGTACAAATACGATAATTATCGTACACCTGGCAACACTGGAAACACGGGAGGAGCCAAGTGCACACATCATTTCCTCCTTGATACATTTCAAAATAAAAGACCTCAATAAAATAAAATTCACAAACATGAATACAGTGGAGTAACTGATTATCTTAGAGTATATTTTTAACTCCGTTACACTTGGCTGCAGCCGCTGCGGTCTTTCTAACTTTATATGTTACTAAAAACTTCTAAAAAATATAAATAAAAACAGGGAGCGCTTTTCCTGCAGCCCACAGCCCACCAGGAAATATTTAAAACCTCGCGCTGCCAGGTAGGACATGAATTCATTGATTTCAGTCATGGAGTGAACGGAGGATGAAGCTTTTACTTGACTTTTGGCAAAAAAAAAAAAAAAGTCCTGATCAGCGATGAAGAAGGGGAATTTAATTCATTTGTGTAACATACAAAACAGTCCGGCACCGGCCAATTTATGGTGAGACACCGCGCAAGCGTGCGCGGTCGTAAAAAAAGAGCTTTGCGCGTTCGTGCCCTGCGGGGCTACGCTTGTGCCTCAGCGTACGTACGTCGTACAGAGGCGTACAGGCAGTACGCGCAGCTCTGGGGGCTTTACAGAGGTTCCATGCGCGTAGCAGGGGGGGGGGTTCGAGGGGTTTGAACGAACCGCCCACTTTGCCTATGAAGTCCCGCCTACAACTCCCGCGAGATATAGAACTGTGAGATGAAGACGACGTTCACTCTGTCCTGGCTTGGAAGGCAACACGGTGGATTCAAACGGTAAAATTACATTGTGGTTTTTGATTCAACTGTTCATTTGTGTATTTTAAGTAGTACCGTTTGATGTTAGAGAGATTAGAAGTGGGTCACGTTTTTATAAGATATGGGATAATGCTAAAACATGCTATAGCTAAGCTAAGTTTGTGACGACGATTTTCGCCATGTTTTTCTAAACAAAAGCTACAGGCCTCAGGCTTAGTTTGGACAGGATACAAGTATACAAAAACTTAGCAGTGTTGAATTTGTATAATATATTTGGTGTGGTGTGTTGCTCTTTCTCCACTCACAACCACAACCACCTACTGTATTTGGTAACACAGATTTACCTCACACAGCAGTGTTTTAACTAGCTAGCTAATTAGCTTTTTTACACGTTTGAAGTAACGTGTACCACCGCCAATGAACCAATCAGAGTAGTCCTACATGTCCACTTTTTCTTCAAACAAACCGCCCCTCATAAAATCCTGGCTACGCCTATGGGTTCTGTAGTAGTCCCAAATAAGAATGGTACAGTACAATGTTTATTCTGTCAGCTAATGGTGAAAGCTTATAATCATCAGAAGCCTTTGAGTTCAATCCCTCCTTTGAGCATTTATTTGAATCAGCAATGATTTATTCTTACATCATTTCTTCACTTTTATATATATTTTTTATAAAAGTGACACTACTCAGCAGCTTTGGATGTAATCAGCCCATTAAATGAGCATTATTGGTTGTTCATCATCCGCATAGGTTGAGTTCAAACTGTCCCTACTGCGAGTAGTTTGAAAGTTGTGTTGTTCTCGCTGATAATATGTAGCCTCGCATGTGTGTATAACTGGAAGGTGGTTGTTTTTTTTTGTTGTTGTTGTTCACTTTATTTAACCCTGTTCCTAAACCTAACCTTACACCTGACCCAGAGCACTGGCCCTAAACTTAACTCCCTTACCCTTGAGCCTTAACCGAACCCAGCCCCTAAACCTAACCCAGCCCCAAAACCTAACCCAGCCCCTAAACCTAACCCAGCCCCTAAACCTAACTCCAGCCCCTAACCCTAACTCCAACCCCTAACCCTAACTCCCAGACCCTAACCCTAACTCACAGACCCTAACCCTAACTCCCAGACCCTAACCCTAACTCACAGACCCTAACCCTAACTCACAGACCCTAACCCTAACTCCCAGACCCTAAACCTAACCCAGACCCTAACCCTAACTCCCAGACCCTAACCCTAGCCCACAGACCCTCTACTCTTAACCTAACCACGTGACCCAATTATCAGCACTAACAATGTACCTTTAAACCTAATAGAAGTTACAGGAGGGGCAGTCTGAACGCAACCTATGGGGATGAGAACAACTAATCGACTAATCGGCAGTCGACCCTTGATCGGGAGGTTGGAGGTTCGAATCCCGCATCCGTCCACCATGTGTCTTTGTGTCCCTGGGCAAGACACTTAACCCCGAGTTGCTCCCGGTAGGTCTGGATGGCGCCTTGCAAGGCAGGCTACCACTACCGGTGTATGAATGTCTGAATGAATGGGTGGATGGTTGGTATTGTAAAGCGCTTTGGGGCTCCTCACAGGGGGCTGGAAAGCGCTATATAAATAAGCTCCATTTACCATTTAATAATGGACGTTCAATGGATGGTAATATTCGAAGCGGGTGAAATACTTTTAGGGATCCAAACAATTTTGAGCACGAGCGTTCGGCAATGTGCTAGCTTTCTCATGTCAGAGAGTCACAGGGTGTGTTAATTTAATAATTTAGTCATTTAGAATTGAAGTGGTCAAATTAGCCCCTTTCAGGTGGGGGTGGATGTGGATGTGGGAGGTGTCTATTTGTAAGATTTATTAGAAGGGACTGTTTTTCAAAAGACGCAACATCAACCTGCGAGAGGAAGACAAAAAGGCTAGAGGTTTGTGCACAAAAACAAACAAAAATAAACATTAAATTAAATATTAATATGGCCTATTGTTATCACATGAAAAGAAAAGGATAGAAGTCATATTTCTCCAGTTTTAGCTTCTCTCCATTGTTTCCCTGTCAAACTCAAATTCAAAATCTTACTTCTAACCTGCAAAGCCCTCAACAACCTAGCTCCATCTTAAATTACAGATCGTACTGTTCCATATTTTCCTAACAGAGCACTTTATTATCAAATTGCAGGCTTACTCATGGTTCCTAGAGTTTCCAAAAGCAGAATGGGAGGAAGATCTTTCAGTTATTAAGCTCCTCTCCTGTGGAACCAACTTCCAGTTTCTGTCCATGAAGCTGACACATTGTCTAGTTTTAAGACTGGGATTAAGACTTTCCTTTTTGATAAATCCTATACGTTGATGAAGATTCTCAGTCGTCCAGGACATGGTAAATCCAAAAAAAGTTAAAAACAAAACAATTGGACTTTATTTGTAACTGAAGACCTTTTGCTTTATGTCAGTCTGCATTATGCAAGCTTACAGAACACCACAGTTTTATAACTTGAATCCCACACTCCTTGTTTCTTTGAATTGAGAAAGCTCCTATAATGATGAGAAGCGAAACGTCTTCAGTTACAAATAAAGTCCAATTGTTTTGTTTTTAACTTTTTTTGGACAAATCCTATAGTTAGGGGCTTGGCTTTCCTGAGCTACCTCTTGGTTATGCTGCTATAGGCTTTTTTTTTTATTCATTCAACCTTTATTTAGTCAGGTAAATCTCATTGAGCCTCGAGGGCTCATTTACGAAAGCGACCTGCTACAAACTAAAGAATGATGAACAGCAATGATACAAATACATTGAACAATAAACAAAAGAAAAGTAGCAAAAACTAGCGAACATTATAAGGTAGATGTACAAAATCAAAAACAGGAACAAATCTGCATTGGTTTTTGCCAGGATTCCAACAGATTCTGAAAATCTAGAGCTTAGAAAAGCTTAGACTGCTGAAGGACAAACTGACCACATTACAGTACTTCACTCTGCTGCTGTCTTTACTTAACCTACTCTGTTTTGTATTTGTAATTTTTTTCTATCCTTGACGTGTTTTTGTCTTTCTTCCAGTAGGGTGTACACCTGCACCTCCATCTGGATCTGCCATTCTGTGTTCATTTGTTTCTCCTTCCTGTTCCCGGTTGAAGCAGATGGCCGCTTGTCCTGAGCCTGGTTCTGCTGGACGTTTCTTCCTGTTAAAGGGAGTTTTTTTCCTTTCCACTGTTTCCTGGAGCGGTTTGCAGCTGAATGCGATACGGCCGGGATGAGGATCAGTTCCTCCAAATCCGAGGCCATGGTCTTGAGCCGGAAAAGGGTAGCGTGCCCTCTCCGGGTCGGGGAGGAGGTCCTGCCCCAAGTGGAGGAGTTTAAGTATCTCGGGATCTTGTTCACGAATGAGGGAAAACTGGAGCGTGAGATCGATAGGCGGATAGGTGCAGCGTCCGCAGTGAAGCGGGCGCTGTACCGGTCTGTCGTGGTGAAGAGAGAGCTGAGTCAAAAGGCAAAGCTCTCAATTTACCGATCGATCTACGTTCCCACCCTCATCTATGGTCATGAGCTTTGGGTTATGACCGAAAGAACAAGATCTCGGATACAAGCGGCTGAAATGAGTTTTCTCCGCAGGGTGGCTGGACTCTCCCTTAGAGATAGGGTGAGAAGCTCAGTCATCCGGGAGGGACTCGGAGTAGAGCCGCTGCTTCTCCACATCGAGAGGAGCCAGTTGAGGTGGCTCGGGCATCTGGTTAGGATGCCTCCTGGACGCCTCCCTGGTGAGGTGTTCCGGGCATGTCCCACCGGGAGGAGACCCAGAGGAAGACCCAGGATACGCTGGAGGGACTATGTTTCTCGGCTGGCCTGGGAACGCCTTGGGATTCCCCCAGAGGAGCTGCTCCAAGTGGCTGGGGAGAGGGAAGTCTGGGCCTCCCTACTTAGGCTGCTACCCCCGCGACCCGACCCCGGATAAGCGGAAGAAAATGGATGGATGGATGGATGGAT
>JBBPBX010036387.1:21428-31507 GCA_038048925.1 Garcialebias charrua | reverse complement strand
GTGTTTCCATGAACGGGACTTCCAGTGGAACTTTGTGGTAGCTGCTAGCTCAGTCCCTATTTTAGGGGCTGATTTTCTTTGTGCTCACGGGCTCCTGGTTGATTTAGCTAACAGACGTTTGATCGACGCTGTGTCTTTTTCGTCACTGCCTTGTGAGACGCGAGGAGCTGGGCCTTTAATGCATGCTAACTTTTTAGCTTCGGGTAATGTGTTTCAGCGTTTATTGTCTGAGTTCCCCTCGCTGACTGTTCCTGATTTTGCAAACACAAACACACAACATGGGGTTGAACATTATATTCCCACAACGGGCCCCCCGGTGTTCGCACGTGCACGCCGCCTCGATGCTACTAAGCTAGCAATCGCACAGGAAGAGTTTGCTAACATGGAGCGTTTAGGCATCGTGCAGCGCTCAAACAGTCCGTGGGCCTCCCCCCTCCACATGGTGCCCAAGGCAGATGGCAAATGGCGTCCATGTGGGGATTTCCGCCGCCTTAATAACATCACAGAGAACGATCGTTATCCCATCCCCCACATCCAGGATTTTTCAGTGCACCTGGCTGGGACCTCCATTTTTTCTAAAGTAGATTTAGTACGGGGGTACCACCAGGTTCCTGTGCATGTGGAGGATGTCCCTAAGACCGCTGTTATCACGCCTTTCGGCCTGTTTGAGTTTTTGCGCATGCCTTTTGGTCTTAAAGGTGCAGCACAAACATTTCAGCGGTTGATGGATTCAGTCCTAAGGGGTCTGTCCTTCGTATTTGTGTACTTGGACGACATCCTGGTGGCTAGCAGCTCGGCTGAGCAGCACTTGTCCCACCTCCGTGAGGTTTTTCAGCGCCTGGCAGCACATGGCCTGATTGTAAACACAGCGAAATGCCAGTTTGGGCTGCCAGTCATTGACTTTTTGGGCCACCGCATTTCCGCAAGTGGCGCCGTCCCGTTACCAAACAAAGTGCAGGCGGTGTCAGATTTCCCACAGCCCCAGTCTGTTAAAGCGCTACAAGAGTTTTTAGGAATGGTTAACTTCTATAACCGTTTCCTCCCCAGGGCAGCACAACTGCTGCGGCCGCTCTATGGAGCGCTGAAAAAGAAAAAGCCCAACGACAGTGTGGACTGGACACCAGAACGCCTACAGGCATTTGGTGATGCTAAAGCTGCATTGGCCACTGCTGCCCTTTTGGCCCATCCATCCCCAGCGGCGCAAATAGCTTTAACAACCGACGCATCTGATGTTGCGGTGGGGGCTGTGTTAGAACAGCAGGTTTCCGGGGTTTGGCAGCCGCTTGCATTTTTCAGCCGTACGCTGCGGGACAATGAGCTGAAATACAGTGTTTTTGACAGAGAGTTGCTGGCGCTTTACCTGGCTACACGCCATTTCAGGTTTTTCCTGGAAGGCCGCCAGTTCACTGCATACGTTGACCACAAACCCCTGGTGTTTGCTATGTCAAAAATTTCTGACCCCTGGTCTGCTCGCCAGCAACGCCACCT
The DNA here is from genome assembly GCA_038048925.1 of Garcialebias charrua. Taxonomy (NCBI): domain Eukaryota; kingdom Metazoa; phylum Chordata; class Actinopteri; order Cyprinodontiformes; family Rivulidae; genus Garcialebias; species Garcialebias charrua. The sequence continues at coordinate 30,019 of JBBPBX010036387.1, read as the reverse complement.
CGCAGCGGTGTCTGAATTTACTACAGACATTCAGCATGTGGCTGGAAAATCCAATGTGGTGGCTGACTGTCTCTCCCGGGTGCTGATCTCTCCCGTGTACGTTGGCATCGATTTTTCTGCTATGGCTGCGGACCAACGTAGCGACGCAGAAATACTCGAGCTCCAGTCCGGCCCCACAGGCCTCGAGTTGGAGGAAAGGCAGGTGAATGACGGAGGTCCTCTCCTGCTCTGTGACGTATCTACAGGCAGGCCCCGCCCCCTGGTTCCAGTTTCATGGCGACGCCGCGTTTTTGACTCCTTACATTCCCTTTCTCACCCAGGTGTTAGAGCCTCTGTGAAACTGGTCAGCTCAAAGTTTGTTTGGCCCGGTCTGCGTAAAGCAGTTAAGGAGTGGGCAGCAGCGTGTGTTCCATGCCAGCGTGCTAAGGTTAACAGGCACACCAAAGCACCTTTGGAACCTTTCTCCATCCCAAGTCGGCGGTTTGATCATGTGCACGTAGACCTAGTAGGCCCTCTGCCTCCATCACAGGGTTTTACTCATCTGCTGACTATGATAGACCGGACCACCAGGTGGCCAGAGGTGGTTCCTCTGACGTCCACAACATCTGCAGTGGTGGCCCGGGCTTTTTTGTCTACCTGGGTTGCACGTTTCGGCCCCCCTTCAGACATTACATCGGACAGGGGCCCGCAGTTTGTTTCTGAGCTTTGGTCTACCATGGCCAAGGGTCTGGGGACTAACGTTCACAGGACCACCGCTTACAACCCCCAAGCTAATGGTTTGTGTGAACGGTTTCACAGGTCATTGAAAGCTGCACTTCGTGCTGCATTGACCGGTGACAACTGGATTGACCGTCTTCCCTGGGTTTTGTTGGGGTTGCGTACCGCAACCAAAGAGGACCTGAGCTCTTCCCCGGCTGAACTGGTTTTCGGTCAGCCTGTGCGCGTCCCCGGTGAGTTTTTACCTGAGGTACCCTCACCACAGTTCGCTCCACCGTTGCTCCATCTTTCACCTCAGGAGGCCCCTTTTCGTGTCCCCGGTCCGGTACACCATTGTTTACCGCAGTCATTTGTCCCTAAGAGTCTGGAGTCCTCTAAATTTGTTTTTGTCAAACACAATGCACACAGGACACCACTACAGCCTTTGTATGATGGACCGTTTCGAGTTCTTCAACCAGGTCCGAAACATTTCCTTTTGGATTTAGGGGGTCGTACTGAGACTGTCTGTATTGATAGGCTTAAACCAGCTCATGTTATGTCAGATGATCAGGTTGTTACGGCCCAAGCTCCTCGCAGGGGCAGACCTCCATCCACATTGTTAACGGACGGCGGTCCTTCTTCCGGAAACTCTCAACGTCCATTGGAGCCCGAATCTTCTGCAGACCCTCCTCGTAGCCCTCCACTTCATCAGACTGGTTCTGCAGGGCCCAGGTTCAGCCGTTCTGGTCGTTTGATCAAACCTAAAATGCGGGACTAGTGATGGACCTTACTGGGTGTTCTGGGGGGGCGTGTGTGGTGGACCACTAGGGGGCTCTACTCACACCCAGTGGACCGAAGGCATTACAGGATGTTTTATTGTGAAAGGTCCAGAGGACCGGATGCTGTATTGGATATATAAGGCGGTGTTGGGTGCTTCCCGCCAGTTTAGTAGGAGTTGATTAAAAGTGAAGTTCTGCAGCCTGTCTCCTGTGTCGTCTCTTCACCACCTCCTACAATTTATTTATTTTTGCACTAGTCGAATCATTACACCACCTGTCAATCAATCCAGTATGCTCTTCAGCAAACTGACCAGATGGCAACCTCATTTTGTCCCGAAATGAAACACCCCTTACCTGCAGGAGCTGCACCTCCTTTTCTCCAAACAACTTTGTTGGAGTTTTACATTACGAACACTTTTTGTGGTCAGAGAGCTTTCAGGGAAAAATCATCAGAAAAATGGTTAAACGATGTCAGTGGAGATCGTAGTTCAAACAGTGTTACCCTGAGCGAGGGTGAAATACAGTTTATTCAATTTCCAAAACATAAACTGAGTCTGGAAAATTGTAAAAGATGGATAAAGTTGTCGTCTCATCTGATCTGCGGCCGCATGTCTTGGACACTCGGGTGAAGAGAGGGGCGGAGCTGTCAACTGACCACTACCTGGTGGTGAGTTGGCTCCGATGGTGGGGGAGGATGCCGGTCAGACCTGGCAGACCCAAACGTATTGTGAGGGTCTGCTGGGAACGTCTGGCAGAGTCTCCCGTAAGACGGAGCTTTAACTCCCACCTCCGGGAGAGCTTTGAACACGTTCCGAGGGAGGCGGGGGACATGGAGTCCGAGTGGGCCGTGTTCCGCGCCTCTATTGTCGAGGCAGCTTATCGGAGCTGTGGCCGCAAGGTTGTTGGTGCCTGTCGTGGTGGCAACCCTCGAACCCGGTGGTGGACACCGGCAGTGAGGGATGCTGTCAGGCTGAAGAAGGAGTCCTATTGGGCCTTTTTGGCTTGTGGGACCCCGGAAGCAGCTGATAGGTACCGGCAGTCCAAGCGGCATGCGGCTCGGGTGGTTGCTGAGGCAAAAACTCGGGCGTGGGAGGAGTTCGGAGAGGCCATGGAGAATGACTTCCGTACGGCTTCGAGGCGATTCTGGTCCACCATCCGGCGTCTCAGGGGGGGAAAGAGGTACGCGACCAACACCATTTATGGTGGGGTGGCGTGCTACTGACCTCAACTCGGGATGTTGTGAGTCGGTGGGCGGAATACTTCGAAGACCTCCTCAATCCTACTGGCACGTCTTCCACTGAGGAAGCGGAGCCTGGGGACTTTGGGTCGGGTTCTCCGATCTCTGGTGCTGAGGTCGCCGAGGTGGTTAAAAAGCTCCGCGGTGGCAAGGCTCCGGGGTGGATGAGATTCGCCCGGAGTTCCTTAGGGCTCTGGATGTTGTAGGGTTGTGTTGGCTTACGCGACTCTGCAATATCGCGTGGACATCGGGGGCAGTTCCCTTGGATTGGCAGACTGGGGTGGTGGTTCCCCTATTCAAAAAGGGGGACCGTAGGGTGTGTTCCAACTATAGGGGGATCACACTCTTAAGCCTCCCTGGTAAGGTCTATTCAGGGGTTCTGGAGAGGAGGGTCCGTCGGATAGTCGAACCTCGGATTCAGGAGGAGCAGTGTGGTTTTCGTCCTGGTCGTGGAACACTGGACCAGCTCTACACCCTCAGCAGGGTCCTGGAGGGTGCGTGGGAGTTTGCCCAACCAGTTTACATGTGCTTTGTGGACTTGGAGAAGGCATTCGACCGCGTCCCTCGGGGGGTTCTGTGGGGGGTACTCCGGGAGTATGGGGTACCAGGCCTTTGATAAGGGCTGTTAGGTCCCTGTACGACCGGTGTCAGAGCTTGGTCCGCATTGCCGGCAGTAAGTCAGGCTCGTTTCCGGTGAGAGTTGGACTCCGCCAAGGTTGCCCTTTGTCACCGATTCTGTTCATAACTTTTATGGACAGAATTTCTAGGCGCAGCCAAGGTGTTGAGAGGATCCGTTTTGGTGACCTTAGAATCGCTTCTCTGTTTTTTGCAGATGATGTGGTCCTACTGGCTTCATCAGTTCGTGATTTACAACTTTCACTGGAGCGGTTTGCAGCCGAGTGTGATGCGGCCGGGATGAGGATCAGTTCCTCCAAATCCGAGGCCATGGTCTTGAGCCGGAAAAGGGTAGCATGCCCTCTCCGGGTCGGGGAGGAGGTCCTGCCCCAAGTGGAGGAGTTTAAGTATCTCGGGATCTTGTTCACGAATGAGGGAAAACTGGAGCGTGAGATCGATAGGCGGATAGGTGCAGCGTCCGCAGTGAAGCGGGCGCTGTACCGGTCTGTCGTGGTGAAGAGAGAGCTGAGTCAAAAGGCAAAGCTCTCAATTTACCGATCGATCTACGTTCCCACCCTCATCTATGGTCATGAGCTCTGGGTTATGACCGAAAGAACAAGATCTCGGATACAAGCGGCTGAAATGAGTTTTCTCCGCAGGGTGGCTGGACTCTCCCTTAGAGATAGGGTGAGAAGCTCAGTCATCCGGGAGGGACTCGGAGTAGAGCCGCTGCTTCTCCACATCGAGAGGAGCCAGTTGAGGTGGCTCGGGCATCTGGTTAGGATGCCTCCTGGACGCCTCCCTGGTGAGGTGTTCCGGGCATGTCCCACCGGGAGGAGACCCAGAGGAAGACCCAGGACGCGCTGGAGGGACTATGTTTCTCGGCTGGCCTGGGAACGCCTTGGGATTCCCCCGGAGGAGCTGCTCCAAGTGGCTGGGGAGAGGGAAGTCTGGGCCTCCCTACTTAGGCTGCTACCCCCGCGACCCGACCCCGGATAAGCGGAAGAAGATGGATGGATGGATGGATGGATAAAGTTGACCTCATGAACAGCTGAACAGTGATAAACAGGAAGTACCACATGTTCATCTGTACTAAATCCTCCATTTTCTGTCATAATTACATCATATGATCAATGGTTTAAGGTTAATGCTCGTGTTTTGTTCTGTGTGTTTTGTATGTAGATATATGTTGTAACTTCTGGTTGGATAAGTTTAGTCTTTGTTTGCTCTGATCCTTTTAAAGTCCTATTTGTGACGGAGCTCCTTGTTTACGGCTAAACCACCCTGGACACGCCCGATCTCATCGGTCTCAGCTGCTAAGCAGTTTCGGGCCTGGGGAGTACTTGGATGGGAGACCACCTGCTGTAAGATTTTGCACTTCTCGTGGTGTAGTCTACATTGTTGCAGTGGGTATACTGAGGTAAAGTTAGTTTTACGTTGGACGTTGGGACACCTCTGAAGCCACGGAACGCAAATATCCAGCATTTGACTTAAAACTAACTGTACCACGGTCCGTCCATATACTGTGTGTAGAAAGCAAAGTACATTGGTTAGTACAATGTAATCATTGATTTATTTTTGATTTTTAAGCAAATTGAACATTTCCAAATTTCTCTGATGCTTATATTTGAACAAATGAACAACAAACTTTCTACAACAGTTGGCTTTATATTAAAAACATGTTGTAGAATTTATAAAACAGTATCAAAGCAAAACGTGTTCAAGTATTAAGTAACAAGTACAGAAGTATTAATTCTAAAAGCAAATGTAATAAACAAGCGCTGCATATCGATAGATCGTTATGGAAGCGTTTAACTGCTGTTTAACATATCAGTGACACGTGCCTAATGATATGTCATGTATCAATGGGCACTTTTTAGTGTTTTACTGACATTCTTAAGCTTTTCTTGTGGTATACTCCATATACCCACACTGGGTCGCACCCCTAAAGGTTAGATCCTAGAATCGCCCCTGCTCTCACATCCAATTTTTGGCTCAAGATCTGTAAAAATGATAGAATTTGAGCTTTTTTTGTTTGTTTGTTTGTTTGTTTGTTGTCAGGATGGATTAGCTGTGGAGGCCATTTTAAATTGGGTTAGCTCAAAAAAAGTAATCAGTCATAGGGATGCAACCAGTGATTGTTGGATTAAAATACATCCAGTGGTTCGTGAGACACTTTGCTAACAGGCAGACAGTAAAACTGACAGTTTGAGGTATTTTTGCACAAGGTTAGTGGCAATGTGGAATTGAGCTGATTGCAAAAGGTAACAATCCAGTTCAACCACCTCACTTGTCCATGACAAGTCTGTTTGTTTCACATCCTTTGTAAGGGATGGCCTGCCCACAACTTTATTGCTCCGTGTTAAAAGTTTAAAATGGCAGAACTTGTTTCCGTTCCATACCAAGAATATGATCTCACTATCATGTGATCTTTAGAAAGTTTCTGAATTTGTCCAGATTTTCCTCCATGGCAGAAAAAAAAAAAGCTGGAGCTGAGATTCAGACACTGAGCGGAAGAAGAAAAAAAAAGCCATAAAATAATCAAGGCTGTTAACAGAGCCAAGGACTTAATATGGCTGCCAGATAGCTTGTTTAGTCTTTCTTGCGTTATTACACAACTTGTGCACTGAAATAATTTCCTTTTCCGCTTCCAATCAGGTTTTTTTTTTTTGTCTTCTCCTTCTTCCTCTGTACAAATAATGGAACAAGTTCTGTGAACGGCAGCAACTCTGCTCACATCTGCTTATGCTTAGAATTTGAGAAATTTCAAGCAGATGTCAATTATTTGCCTCTGGAACATTCTTTTAGGAAAAGCATTATATAAGTCAGTTCTTGGATCTGTCGTGCTGAAATGTGTGGCTCATAAAACACGTAGGAGTGAAATTAGTCATTTGTCTGAGCCCAAAATTTCTAATGATTTGTTTTTTTTAATGGCTCCCTCAGTGGTTCACTCTGCTCCTCTATACAGTCTGAAGCACTAGTCGGCAGATAACTTCTAGGAGACAGAAAGAGAGACCTCTGTGAGAGATTCTAGCTTCAATTCTGCACCGCATCCAAGAAAAAGAGCTGTTACAAAACATTTTGGATGAAATAAAACTACACAAAATTGGTCAAATGTTACACAACTGGCAATAATTGAGGAGAGATTTCCTGTGTGGACTGAAACCCACAGTTACTGGAATGTACTGCTGGACTCCTCACACACTCGACAGGCCAAACACCTGCTCAGTCTGGCAAACAGACAGTCTAAAACCCATTAGCACAAAGACTTTTTTTTACAATCAACATTATCGCTGGTTTAAAAATGAAAAATTGAACTTTATGTATTTCTTTTTTAATGTTAAATGACGGAGCAATGGGACTTTCCAAAACTAATTTTAAGATTTTCATGAACAAAGTCTTAAGGCGCAGTCATGGAGAAAAGGGTTTGCGGTTCAGATTTGGTTCTATTGGCGTCTTCAAATGGTAAACAGTAAATATATAGCACCTTTCTGTCTTATCAAGATGCTCAAAGTGCTTTACAACACATCCTGTGTCCTCATTTACCCATTCATACAGCACTCTAGATCTATACAAAGATGTTTTATCACAGGCACCGATGGGACACACATGGGAAACAATGACGGGTTCAATGTCTTGCCCAGGGACACTTTAGCATGTGACTGCTGGTGGAATCGAACCTCCAAATTTTGCATTGGAGGATGACTGCTCTAACCACTCAGTCACAGCCGCCCCTTTATCTTTAACATTATGACCTTCAGCTTGCACTGAACGTGGAGCTGCTGGGATGAGGGTCAGCTCCTCAAAACTAGAGACCATGTTTTTCCAGGCACAAAGGTAGAATGCCCTCACTATGTTGAAGGTCTTTGCGTCAGACGGAGGAGTTCAAGTATTTTGAGCATCAGAGTCTTGTTTGCAATGCTTTTGCAAATGATGCTCACTTATAGTGGGAGTTGAACCAGTGGACCGAGGCCTTGTCCACTGAGGAGGATGTCGCCTTGGGCTTTCATGGTCTCGATGGAGCTGATCCCAAAGGCAAAACTTTTAAGTTACCGTTCTATCTACATACCAACCCTCATCCTTGGTCATGACGTGTGAATCCTGACCAAAAGCACAAGATACAAGTGACTAAAGGGAGTTTCTTATAACCCGGCTGAGTCTTAGAGACAGGGCGAGGAGCTGAGTCAACCATGTGGAGGTCAGAGTACAGCAGCGGCTCTTTTGCTTTGAAGTACCGTAAATCAGCTGAGGTGATCTGGGCATCTGATTAGGATGCCACCTGAGCCTCTCCCCCTCTGGAGGTTTTCCAAGTGCTTCCCACCGGGAGAAGACCCCAGGGCAGGCCCAGAACTCGCAGGAGGGATACTGTATGTCCTGTTTTGCAAGGGAACACTTCCAGGAGGAGTTGGAGAGGAGCTGTGGAGAAGAATGTTTGGGTTTCCCTCCAGGGCCGGTTCCTTCAGTTACCTGACCATGAAAAAGGAGAAGTGGATGGATGGATGGATGGATGGTGGTTAATGTTTCCATTCAGGTTCAAGTTTTGTTTTTGCTCATTTGTCAGGCCTTTGTCACCAGAGTTTAGTATGGGAAAAATTAAAACATCCTCCATGATGCACATAATGTAACATCCCCCACCCGCACCTTTCTTTATACCCTCAGCACAAAGCCATATAGTTTTTAAATGAACAGAGCCACAAACTGAAAGCTTAACAGGATTTTATTCAAGTTCTCCATCAGGAAACGAGGGGAAACAATCGCTTTCCAAGCTGCGCCACTATTTCTTTATCAACAGACTTTATCAGACATTACAGCCATCGATTCAGTCAGATTTTACTTTAACATTAAATGCAGTACCAAATAAATAAAACAAAAAATATAAGTGCAAATTTTATTCTATTGGAATGGACGATATCAAAGGAAAACCCTTTAGAGTTCATGAGCGTGTTCAAGGTTTCTGGCAAACAGTAGTGTGGCCTGATGGGTCAGAGAATCACCAGCAGGAGGTGCAAGTTAGATCTGCAAGTCATATTTATGGGCTAAAATATGCACTCAACAGTTGAAACATTTAGTTATTTTGATTCATATTATTGTGCTCTTTATGTTAGAGATGAGTTTTTCAGGATCTGTCTCAGACCTTTGTTGTTTTCTTTAAGGATTTCAAAAGTTTTGTATCTTTTTGATAATTAAGTGCATACATCTTGGGGCTATAAGGTTTATTGCATCGAGGCATTAGGGAGTGTGTACGTGCCCTGTTTAGTTTTCTT
>JBBPBX010036387.1:7016-19793 GCA_038048925.1 Garcialebias charrua | reverse complement strand
TATATATATTACAGCAGCGACTAAGGTAAAAGTGTCCTCCTCTAACACTTCTATTCTTACAAAATATAGTGCACACATCCAACTCTTATTTTTTTTTAAAGATTAAATGTCCTCTAATGCTAAAAGCCCATAGTAATAATATTTTTAACCCAGTATTATAGTATTGCTGTTAATGGGTGTCAAGGTTACCACACGAGTCAAACCCATTTTTCACAAAAGCCGAACCTTTCAACTGATCTTGCTCATTCTGTGGAGTTTCTCATTCTTCAGCATCTACAAGCAGATTTAGACGAGGATGTTAATGAGCGGAGGTTTCCCTCCTGCCTCCGTTGAGTGCATCGTGCCAAAGCTCAAGAGGCGTCTCGTGTCAGCAGGCGTGAGCCATCTCCATGGAAACGTCATTAGTCATTCTGTGTCTGAGGAGGTTGGCAAAGTCCACCTGTGTCTGAGAGAGCATTCTGTTTATGATCGTCTTTGGGATCCAGCCCTGCGCACGACAAAGACAAAACCAGCATCAGACCGAACTTCATGTTCGAACACATCTTTTGCTTTTCAGTTCATTGACAACAATCGTTTATACCTTTAGATCTATGCTCAGTAACCAGGTGAACTTGGTCTTATTCGGGTCTTCAGCACAAGGTTTCATCACTATGCACGTTGGCCCGTTCTCTGCCCTGAAACATTTGACAAACGAGGCCCATTCAAACCCTTTTAGAGACCGGTCTATGGGTCACATGTGTCATTTTATTACACAAGATAACGTCATCCTTGCTGTACCTGATCACACCCTTCTGTTCGGGCATTTGAGCGTGTTTAGTGGACACCCCAGCCAGGAAGCAGGTGGAGCCTCGGCGCTTGGCACAGCGCACGCTCACAAAGTCCCTCGGCCCGATCACGTTGCCAGACATCTCTGCAGACACCTCGTGGGTTATCATGGTGTCCTGGCCGATCTTTTGAAGGATCTGTGTACATCCGAATGTTAAAAGTCATCCAGACACTGAGTATTTCTGAGGTGAATCTCTCCAGCTGGAAACGGGAAAGCTGTCTTACTTTGACCTGTTTGACGTTAGGGTTCCACTCTCCCATTTGCTCCATGTTGTCCACCAGCTCTTCATACAGGTTGTCAGGATGTTGCTCCAGAACAACTTCCAGTTTAAACACCTTCCCGATGTCGGGCAACACTTTACTCAGAACCTTGTCTCCGTTGGCCTGCAGTAGGGAGGAAAACAGGGTTTGCCGTTCCAGAGGCCCATTAACACAAACACGCTGAAGTTGATATCAGTGGATCCCTTCTGTCTCAGTGTCGTACTCACAGCTACAGTTTCGACAGTCCACCCATCCACCTCACTAAGGATGCCGATGGCTTTCCTCAGTGCATCCTCACCCTGATTCACATAAGATAGCTCTTCCTCACTGTACCCACTCTCCTCCTCCTCAATACGAGAACCTTAAATGAAGTGCTACGCAGTTAAAACAAGACTACCCAGCAATACTGTTAGTGTAAAGTCAAATGTTCACAAGGACTCACTGAGGAAGGAGCTTCGACGTCGGACTTGGCTGATCCAGCTACTCGCTCCCGGACCTGCCAGCTTGTTCAGCTCATGATGAATGGCCACCATGGCATTTCTTCTCAAACCTGTAGAAGCAGGAACGACAAACGATTCATTTGTTGGTTGAAGCTTTTTGTTAAGACACAAATGGGACGGAAGGGCACGTTTTGCTCTGTGCGTTCAGCCCCATGTGATCTGAGGCTGCAGCTCAACTGGGAAATCCGTCTTTCAAGCAATGAAGTAAAACGATGGAAGAAGCACAGCAGGTCAAGGCGACTCACTCACCTGTCATGTTCCTCATGTGCCGATAGGAGATGCCAGCACACAGTTTAAAAGTTGCAGGCAGCATTTTCAGTTTCTAACGGTTGGAAAACAGAAGAAAACTTTGTTGAAGTCGCTGCAACAGCTCGGTGTGAGCCGCAGAGAAGATAAAACTTCTTTCTGTGGACGAATGGAGCGTCTCGTGCATATAAGAGCTCTTCCCACAAGGACACTTTGCTATCGTCACTTAGATAAACACGCAGGCCCTAACTCCTCCAGCGGCCATGTCATCAAGGTCGCCTCGTGGACATGACAAGCAATTCTCAGAGTCTCCCTCACTCTGTGTGAGATAACGTCCAGCGCCTGGGCCCGCTGCTTCACACACCAACAACTTTCCACACAGGGGGGTTATATAAGGAGAGGCTCTCTTACTGTGGGCGAAGTCAGAGACCCTGAGCGGCTCATCTGTCCCCTCATGGTCCATGATGAAATAAACACCAAAGAATTCAAGGACAAAAACAGCTCAACTCATTTTGGCTCGTTTCTCCCCCCATGATGATTAATATCGCACAACAAGCCTTGCAAAACTCCAACATCATTACAACTGACAGGAAATGATGCCTCAGCAACTCGAATGTTCTGGATGGGGTTCTGAAGTTGCATGGTGCGCTATTTTTAAACGGGAGTTTACAGCATAATTATTAGTTTTATAACTTTCTTTTCTCATGAGAAAAAAAAAACACAATTAGGAAGTCTAATCTGATCCAAAACAAACTAATGTAATGTCATTACAGTATATCCCTTTGGCAGACAGATAGAACATTCATTTCTTATTACATAATACAATGTTTCCTTGAGTTGTGTAACTCTCTAGCTCTGCTTCATATTTTTAGTTAATTACTAAAATCTGAAAAAAAAAAAAAAAAACCAGCCAAAACAGTTTAGTAAATGTTCTTAAAAATAATTTAATTCTATACGGCAAGAAACAGTGACCTTCAGATTACAAGAAATGGCAGATTAAACTATAATAAAAGTTTATATTCTGGGCATTTATTTTACAAAACAAGAGCGGGAAGCATTAAAACAGTAGTTCCGACCCACTTAAGTGGGATTGGGTGGAATCATTCTGAACAATAAATATCTTACTTGTTGTAGATAGGCTTTTCAAAAGCTCAGCTTGAAGAAAGCGTTGAATTCTGATTGTTTTGACGAACGAATGGCCGCTCTGAGTGGGATTAAGACCAAAGTAGATCGCAGCCCTTTTAAAATGGCTCCAATCTCCAATAAAAGTTTAATAATCCTGTGCTGTGTTCTGTGTTAGACATTAGCTATGTTTACATGGAAAAGTAGATTGCAGCCCTTTTAAAATGGCTCCAATCTCCAATAAAAGTTTAATAATCCTGTGCTGTGTTACTCTGTGTTAGACATTAGCTATGTTTACATGGACATGAGTACAGTACTTGGATTAAACAGCCATTCAGAATAAAATGCATCATGTAAACACCCTGTTTGGATTATTCTGAGCTGATTCATTTTGATTTGAATGAATTTGTAATCTGAATGAGACAGGTGGTTTATGCCGATTCATAATCTGAACGGTGTGCATGTAAACACTTTTTTTTTTTTTTTTTTTCCATTTATAGATGGCCTCCCTTCACACCTTATAGCCATCCTCTCACTCCAATATGTATTTTTTTTTTATATAGAGAGAAAGAAAGAAAAGAGAAAGTGAGACAACAAAACAACAATTATCCACAAAAAGAGCACAAGGCAAACACACCAAACCTCCGTCCACAATCCTGCAAAGCACATGACAGAGCACAGCAACAAAACATACAAGCATAAAGACTGATAATATTCATGACCTTGCATTAGATTTCTATATATAAACATACCCATACCTACAAGTATATATACAGTATACATACATATATATTTATATTCATTTATATACCCATCTACATATATCTACATATACATCCCTACATCCATTTGTGTGTGGTTGTGAGCATGCATAAGTGAATAAGGTTCCTCCAATAGAACATTTAGTAGCGAATGTGAAGCATCAGAGATCTGTCCCTCCAAAGCCCGAGACAGACGAAAGGGCGATCAGAGCCCAAGACCCCAGGAAGGACCCCGAGCCCAGAGTCCCCAGGACCACCCGAACAGGACGAGCCACTCGTCAACTCCCCAGATCCGACCAAGGGGAAGAACCGGACGAACCCCACCAGGGACCACACACAATGACCCCCCGGGGTCAACAGCGACAAATACACAGGCCCCCGCCGGAGCCCGCTGCACCGATGTAGCCCCAGGGCCGGTCGCCGATGCTCGGGCACCGGGGACGCCCACCCCTCAGGTCCAGACCCGACAGGACCAGAGGACCCGAGCCCCACCAGGCAGCCACCAGGCCGAGCCGACATACGCCCAAGCGCCCAGCCCCAGATAGTGAGGGTCCCAAGCACGCCCGCGGGCAGAGGAACACCCACCAGGGGGCCACGTGGCAGGAGTGCGACACTAGGTAGCCTCAGAAGTATCAGAGAGGGGGCAGTCCAAGTCCCAGCCTGACACTTAAACATTCATACACAGATACACTCATTCAGACCCACCCTCATCCTCACCCTCAGACATAGAAAGACAAACAGTAACGACACGCTCCATTCATAATCCCGATGCACACTCTATACCCCCCAGGTCCAAGACATGTACCTGCTCCCTACATGGGGCAGCCCACATCCAAACCCAGGAGGTAGGCCCATGTAAACACTTACCGGTAATCTGATCATCTTATTCTGACTGTGGAAAACTGACCTGATCGCGCATGTGCAACCTATATCTACCTCACGTATTTCCACCTGGCTAGATGCTAATAATATTAGCATGTCGGCCCGGGGAAGTAAAACTGATGGTAAGCAACGCAACATTTCTACTAGAAACTTTGAAAGAGCTCAAAATGATCTGTTTTACCTGTAGCTCAATCAGGGAGTGCAGTAATGTCTCCACCGTAATTAAAACCTGGTGCTGGTCCATTTTGGATGCTCAGGTTAGTTTAAGTTCATCCAGGAAGTAGAACTTCTTCTTCTGTGTTTTTTATTAAAGACAGTTTACCACTCTGCGCATGTCAGTACTTCTATTCTGCATAAAAGCCCGCTGCATTTAAACGCTCATCATGATGGGATTGTGCCCATGTATGTAAACGATACATTAGGATTATTTAATCCAAATACATTTCAATCTAATCAAATAATTTTGCGCATGTAAACATATATTATGTTTCCAAGTTACAGGAGAGAAATCATTCCTCAGAAGAACACAAGGTCACCAGTTCAAGAAAATGCTATTTTAAAAACGTTACAATTGTCCATATAGCCTCCAGTCCAATAATATTTCATACATAGTCTGATAACGATTGGCTTTTTCACAAAGAAACAGATACTTCTAAAAGTTGAGAGGCATATCAGTCAGAAATGGCAAATAGGCATTAGATAAAGGTCTTTCAATGATTTAAAACCTACCTGAGCGGCTCTGTTCCCAGAAGAAAAAAAACCCACCGGAAACACGCGATCGGTAGGTCGTGGGTACAGCCTCACGTTGGATGTGTCCAGGGCGCTGAAATCTGCGCCCAGCATCTTTCCATTATTTTGCAACGTTGTGGAATAACTGCGCATGCGCCATTGATAACAAGAGTCTATGGATAAGAGCCATGCGCCCCCAGGACCAGAAATACATCACCAATCAGAAAACGCTTTTTGAAACAAAGAATATAACTCATCATTACCTATAAAATATTTATCCTACACAACTAAAAACATATATACATATATTTAAAAATATTTTTATTTCATAATTTCTTCTTTTTTTTTTTTTTAAAGTCTAGAAGTTCCAGTGGTGCGGTGCCCTAGCGCCCCCTATTGGCCAGCCACCCCTGCTTTTCACTCTGGTACATTTCACACTACGTTATTTACTTAAAAAAAAAAAAAACAGCAGCAGCCAGCTGTAGCACTTCTTGTGCAGCACGTAACACTTCTAGCATGTGACATGTTTCTTCCAGATTAATCATGCAATGCAAAATTAATGACAACGTAAAGCTTTTTTAAATAGTGTTCACATGAACCAACAGATTTTTAACACTGGACATCAACGATCCACAAAATAAAAAGTTTATTTATCCATACTGACGCCGTTCAAAAAACTATCTACAACAGGTAAGATAATAGTTGTTAAAACAGAACTTCAAAAGATCAGAACTATCCCTTTAAGATGTTTACATTGAGTTTGTGCAGATAAGAAACATGAGCTTTTTTAAAGAAGAGTCAAATATATATTTTTCTTGTTTAAAACCTTTATTTAAACACTTTGCTAAAACATTTTTGTTGTTTCTGTGGCTGCTCTGCTCACTCACAAACCTGTCACAGACAGAGGATACAGAAAACAGGATGTAAGAAGTAAACAAGAATGCACTGAGCTATGCTGTGCAAACTGGCCCTGCCCATTAAAAAAGACTTTGTGGTAACACAGAGGGGTTTATTTTGCTCAACAACTGGAATTTAATGTTTTTTTTGTGTGTGTTGGACTTCATCACGTACTGTTTCTGAAAAATCTCTCAAAACGCTAACTTAAATGTCAAACATCTTTTATCAAAGTGGTTAGCTGTTTTGTGGACCTTGCCTACTTCATCCAAGAAAAACACAAGCTATCTAACAGTAATGTTGCCTCAGCAGGCCGCACGTCAAACGCTCGCTCCGAGTCAACAACGTAGACGGTCACAGAGCTGCAAACTTGTCAGGGTGGAAGTGGGTCATTTGATTAGTGAGGAGATGAGCAAAGAGAAAACAAGGAGGGAATAATAAATCCCAAAGAGAGATTGAAGTCCCCTTAACCTGTGACCTTGTGTCCTTCTATATGGGATTTCTCTCGTTTAACATGGGAACACATAACCAGTGCTAAATGACCCATTATTCACACAGCAATTAAACTCTCATGTACTGTCAAGCTTTTTTCTGAATTTGAGACAAAGAATCAGAAAAAAGGGTAATCTGACCCATCAAATGAATTTGGCAGAAGCAGAATTCAGTTTTTTTAAATTTTTTTATTAAATTTATTCATTTTACATTGAAAATAAAAGAAAAAACATTTCATAAATATGTGAAAAAAAAATACATAAAATGAAAGGTGGCAGAAAGAAGAAGAATTCTTATTATGTCTGCCCCTTTTTTCAAAAACAAAACAATTTCAAACAATCAATTCAAAACATAATACATTATAGAAATAACAGTTGAAAAGAGTAATTTTCACAATCGACAATAATTAGTATGTTAGACGCTTAACTAAAACTTTAGTATTTTGTTCATCCATCTTTAGTATTTTGTAAACAATTTAGATTTAATAATTTTTAAAAATTTAACCACAGAGTCAACATCTTTAGCATCAGTTTCCAAAACATTCCAGAATTCGATTCCCATATTTGAAATAAACCGTCCCTTTAAACTGATCCTATACCTTGGCTTTATAAAAATTTCAGTTCCCTTTAAAAAGTTTTAATGAGCTTCTGTTTTGCATCAGACTGCTTTTGACTAATGTGGATCCAAAGTACAGTACCTGGAATCTGAAAGTCAGTGGGCATCCCATGAAGTGACGTTTTTATGAATCTTTTCTTACAAATGATGCGTGTTGAGAGTCTCAACAAACTGGCGTAACCGTTTTATGACGGCTCTGAGATGTCGTTTATCTTAACTTCACTTACTTGTGAAATTTATTCAAATGTTCATTCATTCAGTAAAAGCAACATGTGACTGTAACTCCTGCACATTTGTTTTCATAATCTTATAATTGGGTCATATCTGACAAAACAATTTTCTGCAGCTGTTTTCTAATAAACTAAACTTTAGTAGGGACATACCTGTAATCCATATTAAAAAAAGAACACGAACATATGGAAATGCAGAACCAGAGTCTCCCACGTGATGGATCCAAAAAGTTTGGGACATTTATTTGATGGAGCAAATTATATTCTTTAAGGCTTCAAAAAGCCCTTTTAAAATATAGAACCCAGGTATGCCTTTATTAATAATGATGTAATTAAAGTTCTGTCTTTTTGCACTCACTGTACACCGTCATAATAAAAAGTAAGAAATAACACTGTAAAAAGGATGTGTGGACTATCTTACCTCAGAAGAGATTTTATTGATTTCTTGTTCTCTTTCTCACTTTCTCCCTCTTTATTTTGTTTTTATTATTGTACTCATTGTTCTATTATTTTAACTGCTGGTATTATCACTATTGCTATCTTATTTTCTTTTGTCAACTTATAATGTGGAATAGCTGTAAGAGATAGAAAAATGTAAATATGAAAAGTGTTACCACTCGTTCTTGTTCAATTTTTAAAAATTACACTAAGTTTAAAAAAAAAAGAAAGAACACTAAATTTACAATCCTCTAAGATCATACTAGCATTAACAGAATCTAACAGTTGGTGAATATTTTATCAATTTTGGCTCCCACATCAGGGATTGTTCATCCAAGCTTGTTCCTGCAATGTATATAATGATGAATAAATTAGGAACAGTTGTGTGAATCAGTAGCCCTAGCCAATCAGAGCTCACCCACAACATGGAGCCATGTGTGATTGAAACATGTTTTTTAATGTACCGGTAGCCATTTTTGTGCCAATCGACATCTAAAACAAGGGTGTGTGTGTGTGTGGGCGCAAGGTGATCGACCCAAATTCTGGGGCTTCTGTTTACTGTTTAATTTAGGCGTCATCACAGTGGAACATCTGTTTAATTTAGGTGTCATCACAGTGGAACATCTGCCATCATCTCCCCCCACCCCGTCTCCTGTCACACCAACCCTCAACTTATTTTAACTTCTCTTGCTCTGGTAATTCAACACATTGATTTCGTCCATTACATCCATCATTTTTTTCTTGTGTTCTGCCTGCTGCAGCTTAAATGACTGAGCCCAGTACGTAAACATGTCCACCTTCACCACCTCTGCTCCTTACTGTCTCCCTCATTCACTCTTGTGGTTTCTGTCTTGCTTCTGTTGTTTGTTCCTCTTCTTTTCAGAGCAGACCTCCAGCTCCATTCAGGTCTCTCTTGTAAATGAGTCCTCGTGACTCAATGGGACTAACCTGTTTAAGGGGACCTCAGATGGGTTTTTAAAAAATTTATGGTATTTCTGTGGGCTATCCAGACCCTATTCCTTCAATTTAATGCACAAAATAATTCTTAGATAATCAATTATACCCTTTTTAATTCTGCCATTTTTAACGTTCGTTTTGAACGACCGGTTTCTGATACAAGTTCTGAAGTCCACGCCCTTCAACGATCTGTTTACGCCCTCTGTAACAGCCAGTATCTGTAATGTGTTGTTGTTTTAAAATTAGCTCTTTTTTTATTACTCATTTGACTTACTGTTAGTGCTAGCTTAAGATAACTTACCGAAACCCGTCTGAGCGCGCCGCAATTTGCTGCTCCTTTTAGCATTAGACCACCCGAATCCGATGCTAATGTTAGCTTGTTCCTCTTCCGGTGTTCGCCAGCTCCGCTCGTTGCACGCGGCGATTTTGGGAGTTATCGCTGTTCCAGTCAAGACAACACAAAGTTCACCAAGTGTCTCCCGTAAATTAATCCGTAAGGAGAAGGTCCTCGCTGCTGCGAGGCTCCTGTGAGGCTTCAGTGAGGCTGTACAGTTGAAGCTCCGCTCCATCAAGCCAGAAGAGGGTCCCGTCGCAACCGGTCTCTACGCCGGGGGTATGCTCGTTTAATTTTTGCCGGCGGCGCGTTGGGAGAGATCGCAAATACACTAAAAATTGAACTAAAACATAAAAATAACAATTATACTTTATTTATAAAGCCATTTAAAAAACCACAGCTGCAACAAAGTGCTGTACACATGAAATTAATAACATATAAACAAAAGATGAGATGAAATCATGAAAAACAACAGTCATGTGTTTAATACAGAAGTGGGTTGAGCCTAACCAGGGGTTGCTAGGTGAGGGGCTGGACTCAGGTTGGGGTGGGTTGTCCTCTCGCTTGTGACGTCACAAGCGAGATTGATCTCGCTTGGAGATTGATCTCCAGTTTATTGCAAAAACGAAACCTATATTATCACAGTAAAATAAATCTACTTAGAGTAAATAAACCACTGGGTGCATTATTTTGGCCTTAGGACTGTTTTTTTATGAAGTAAATACTAGGGATGGGGCAGATCCGATCCATGCGGTATCGGTATCCGATACCAGCATAATTTAAGTATCGGATATCGGATCCAACTTGCCGATATTTCCGATCCAGCTTCAAAGAGCACTTGTGTTCCATTATATTCTGTGACTACCGTCTTAACATTGTGTGAGTTAAAACCAATGAAGACATTCTTGAGCCTTACAACAGGAAACTCACAAACTTTAACAGTATAGTCTTTATAGTATAGAAAACATCCCAAAATACACATAACTTTATAGTCTCAGCACAAAAATTTCATTATACAGATTCACATACCTGAACAGTATCGGATCGGAAAAGTATCGGTATCGGTAGATACCCAGTTCTTAAGTATCGGTATCGGATCGGAAGTGAGAAATGTGGATCGGTGCATCCCTAGTAAATACCCAAAGTTGAGTAAAAAAACATTAAAAAGTACAATTTGAATGTGTGGTCCCCTTTAAATTAAGGTTGAATGAATGAAAAAATAATCTCTCCGGGCTCTCTTCCACCTGCTCCCTACTCTCACTTCAGATGATCCCGTATCATTACTGTTCCAAACAAAAAGGGGCTCACAGCTCATTTCTGATGTAACCCCACCACCTTCCACCGAAACAAACATTTTTAAACAGCAAAATCAAAATTAGGATTGGAAATTTTGTGTGTCTACATGTTCTTTTTTTCACCCTTCAGTGTTTTGCACCTCGGGACCAACGTAGAGTCTATGCACCCAAGTAATTGTCATAAAAAGGTGATCGGGAGATTATTTTCTCTAATTACAGACAAATAATTCATTATTAACTGAAGGTCACTGCACACACAGGGAAACAAAAGACTCAGGCAAAGTGTTGAGTATTCAAACTATAGTACTGTACAGAGTTTATTAGGACTTGATTGACACAGTGGGTTTGGCTTTCACATGCACTCAGCACTTTGCTGTACATCACATTGAGGAGGAAAGTTCCCTCGTGGACTCGCTGCCCTCCATCCTTTTACACCTTCCCTTCCAACAAACTGTGTAAGTCTATGTGTATTGGTGTTTCCCAGAAAAGCAAACGGAGCTTGACAGTCAGATAATAAACAAAATGCTGATGTCTGTGTGGGCATTGTCTGGAAATCATGCTTACAAGGAGGCACTTCAGTCTGATTCAGATTTTATTTCCCCATATCAAGTACGCAAAAAGAGAGAGAGAGAGAGAGAGAGAGAGAGAGAGAGAGAGAGAGAGAGAAAGAGGCTTGTATAAGGTCAGTAAGAACAATTAAAATGACCGAATAGAACAGCACTTACTACTTCAAAGAGGGAAAATACCACATTCTTAAAACAAGAGGAGACTGAGCTCTCCCATCCTTTAATTGGCTGTGCTGCGACAAGGCCACTTCTTAGTGTGGAGATCCTCTCATGTCTTCCATCCTCCTCCTCCTCGTCAGCTCGGACGTGAAGGAGCTGGGCTGATTAAAGAAGATTCAAATAAGGTAAACCTCTCACACAGCTGCTGATATACCCTGTGTCTTCATTTATCGTTGGACACAAAACCAGAGAAAGATCCTTAAGAGTTGTGAGGCATTTTGGAGAGCATGTTAAAGGTCAAGGGGCAATATAAATATATATATATATATATATATATATATATATACACATATATATACACACACATATATATACACACACATATATATACACACACATATATACAGGTAGTCCTCGACTTACGACGCCCTCGACTTACGACTCGTATAAATTTATTTATTATTTAAATAAATAAATAAATGTTCAGTACTGTACAGTCACCAAGCACTTAGCCTATCCTAACAGTATTTAACGATGAAGGAGTGAGTTGAATTGTCTCCCTCCTCTCTAACAGGCTCCATTCACATAAAGGGAGCTAGCTCCCTTTATGTGAAAGGGAGACAATTCAACTCAATCCTTTCTTTCATTTAAGAAAAAGGTCAAAAAGGACTTGCTCAAAAACTACATATGATGTAACTTAGTGTGTTTGTGTAAATAGAATTATTCATTTTGTGATGTAGTTTGTGTATTACAGTTAGAATGATGTAGTTTGTGTATTACAGTTAGAAAAATTAAGTAGAATTATTCATTTTGTGATGTAGTTTGTGTATTACAGTTAGATAAATTAAGTAGAATTATTCATTTTGTGATGTAGTTTGTGTATTACAGTTAGTAAAATTAAGTAGAATTATTCATTTTGTGATGTAGTTTGTGTATTACAGTTAGTAAAATTAAGTAGAACTATTCATTTTGTGATGTAGTTTGTATATTACAGTTAGAAAAATTAAGTAGAATTATTCATTTTGTGATGTAGTTTGAAGGTTATCATTGGTTGAACAAACTGTGAAATAAGGGGCAGATATAATAAGATTTCATCTTCTTTCTGCTCCCTTCATTTTATCCTACTTGTATTCTTGTATCTGATGAAACTGTCTTGTATTGTTCTTTTAAAATGAATGAATAAACATCAAATCAAATCTTTAAAAACTGTGTTAGGATAGGCTAAGTGCTTGGTAACTGTACAGTACTGTACATTTATTTTAAAAACAATAATTTTGTTTTGTTTTTTGTATGTGATCTGACTTACGTTAATTTGGTGTTACGAACGGTGCGTAGGAACGGAACTCGTTCGTAAGTCGAGGATTACCTGTATGTATATACTGTATGTATGTGTATGTATATACTGTATATATATACAGTATATGTATGTATGTGTATGTATATATATACAGTATATACAGTATATGTATAT